>JAQGBY010007055.1:0-12248 GCA_034698785.1 Mycogona germanica | reverse complement strand
AACTGTTATCTGGTTTATTTGGTTGGAACTGTTATCTGGTTTATTTGGTTGGAACTGTTATCTGGTTTACTTGGTTGTCTCGTGAAATCGACGACATCATGCTTTTGATGTGGCGTGGGTTGAAAGACCAGTTGGGGACAGAAATAGATTTATTTTAAAAGGCTCAGCCCATTCAACTGTCTACACACTCTAGGGAAATAGGAGTTGAAATATGACGCAGCTGTACATTGAGAGATTAGAAACCAAATATCCCAAACAAAAGTATATTTCAAAACTGTACAAAAACCTGCAAGCAGAACTGCTTTAAGCAAACTAACCAGACTGACTCTGATCGAGAAACTGCAACCTCCGTGACCACGAAATGAGCAGCATCAAAACAAGTAGAATCCCACCCACAGAAATACGACTAAACGCGGTTGTAGACCTACACACGAGTCGACTGAACACTGTATGTAGTCTAGGTGTGCTCTCTCCAGCCGATTCGCCGTCGTGAGGCGCTGGAACCGTTGGAACCGCTGGAACCGCAGGGGGGCGTTGCGGGCTGGATGCGCGCACATCATTGATTTTTGTCAGATAAAGGAAAATTGGGCGACCGCATTCGGGACGGTGCTGGTGCTGGTGCTGGGGCGGAAGAGGTGGGGAGGGACCAAGAGTGGGAGGGGTGCGTTGGGTTTCGCTGGCGGTGGGCACGATCTCGGGGCGGGGTTTAACACTGATGCGGGGGCGTGCGTCAGTCAAAGAAATGAAAGGGTAGCGCGGTTCGGCAATAACAAAAGGGGTTGGAATTGCGGTTCACACGCAACGGAGGTTGATTAAAGTTTGGAAACACTCCCCGCAATAATAGTTGTCGACGGTGCTTTGATGGGCGGGGACCTTTCAGCATGAATCTTAGTTTAGAAAAAACGGAAGATTCGAATTCAAATTGCTGACGAAACTCATTATTGTTCTCGCGACTAAACTTTGACCTTTTCTCTCTTCAGATGTTCAACAGCGAAGTTGAATTCATACTTTGGAATTTCACATGATCGTGTTTTTTTCATTACATAATTTATCTAGTTTCTTGTGAAAGTCGAGAGCGCAACTTGTTTCTACGTCATCTCAATTATCTTTCGGTAAACGCTGAATCGAACGATTCATTCACTAAATCCTTAAATCAATAAATAGCCTCGTCACATCACCAGGCCAGGTGTATTATAATTTCAAAATGCAATCATTTTTAGAATTTCTAATAAAAAATCTTGTTCCGTCATTTGTCGTTTCATAAATTCAAAACTACTCGTGTTTCTAAACTAAATTAACGAATTGAAAGAGTTTCAAAATGAGAAAGATTTTAAAATCAAATATGCTTAAGTTCATTTCAAAACGTTTCTCAAATTTATAATTTCTCTAAAAAAAATCCTAACGATATGAAATCGGCAAAATAAATGATAATCGGCGGCGCATAAAATCGAGCCAGCTTTCACCAGCATAACAAAAATAACAAATGCGTCTTACCTTGGTTAATTTGTCGTGGGAGCGCGCGAGACCGATGCCATTAGTCGCCGCCACGTTGCGGTCGGCGCTGAAGTCGCCATGACGGACCAGCACACTGGCGGCCTTCCCTCCGGGCGAGCTGGCTGCCGAGGCCAGGCCGGCGGGCGAGTCCTGCAGCAGCGCCGGGCGTCCGACCAGACGACGGCGGTGGCGCTCCTTCAGTGCCGCCGATGACGCCTTCTGCTGGCCACCCGCGCACGGAGTGTTGGGCGCCGAGTGCGAGTGCTGGAGGGTCGGGCGAGCGAAGGTGGACTGCTGCATTTGGGACGACCGAGTTACCGACTCCTGCGATTGCCAGAGAATATGAAAAACACAGCCTGAGCAACTAATACGTAAAAACAAACCTAGAAACGAACCACTCATTCTAAAATAATACGATTGATCGAACATATAGAAATCGGTACATTCGTCGCTTCGCCTACTTTGATGAAATCGTAACAACTGACCCATTTCCTTTTATTTTGCTATCGTGTGTTCCTGCTTTCATGGCGCAATATACCTATACATTTCAGACAAGTGATATTATTGTCAAAATATAAACAAAATTCTCTTACTAGGGTGGATTAAAGAGAATTGCCGATAGATACATGCGGATCTTTTTTTAATTCCATTTTTTAGAATGCTGTGTGTTTGGTTGGAACTGTTATCTGGTTTGCTTGGCTGTCTCGTGAAATCGACGACGTCATGCTTTTGATGTGGAACGATTGTTTTATTATGTTTTATTGAAAATTGAGATCTGATATTCCGTCGCTAGCGAATTATGATGGTTTAGTAAGTGTATGTTCATTGTTATGCGATTTCTTTGATTCGTTATTTTCGTTGAGATTGGTGATTCCATTGCTGAAATTATTTGAAAATTGAAACCGCACATTGAAGTACTGCATAATTGCAGTTTGATCATGTCAATGGAATGATGTATTCTTCACACAAGTGAAGATCGCAAAATCATATTTAATTTATCGTCTTATCCAAGTCATTCAGTTATTAAGATTATGTTTAAAAAAATATTCTGTCACATGAATAGACGCGTTTTGAATTGAAATATTTTCTTCCCTCTGCCACATGGTTAACACCAGTAAACTTAATTGTACAGCAGTTTCCGTGGAACAATCCAGTCGGGTGTCGTAAAATAGATGTAATTATGTCGAAATCGCCCTTTTCCTTCCGAAATCCGGCAACACTTTCGGACTACCATAATTTTTGGCGAGCGCAGGGGTGACATGACATATAATTAACTGGCGATAGTCGACATTCCAGCGTTGCCCATTTGAGGATGACGATCGATTCCGAGAGACAATAAAAAATATATCTTTTAGAGAAGCTGATTGTGTGTGTGTGTGCCTTGGCGTCGAAGTCGTAGCAGCGAGCCGAAAAATAATTATTGTAATTATTCGGCAACTGTCGCAGGACTCGTTCATGCATGAATATTCAGAATTTGAGTGGCATATTTGGCTTTCGCGAAATAATATGTTTGAAGTCCGTGGAAGTGCGAGGGAAATCTGAAATTGGTCGACAACAAACTGTATTAAGTTGTTAATCGAGCAGGCAACATCAAACCAGCGCTTTGCAGTCAGATTGCAGGCCATGTGGCAGAGGAGATAATCTGAATTGTGATGTCAATAAGTCAGTCGCTTTGCACCTTATCCTAGTGACAAATTTCATTTTTAAATCGAGTAGTTCGAATTTTTGTGAAACTGTTAATTATTTTGATTTCAACATTTTCAAATTGTTAACTCTTGATGTCAATTTGAAATTGTTGCCTCCAGATTCCAATTTGAAAACTTCTGCCATTTTAAAATAGTTTTATTTTAATTTCGATACCTCATGTATCATTTCAAAATATCTTATTTATTAATATGTCCTAATTTCTCAATCGTATGTCAGAGAAGCAAATGACAAAATAATCGTTTCTTTGATTATCTTTGAACGATTGCTATAATCTCAGAAGAGATAATCATGACACAAGTACCTGGAAAATATTAGGAAACTTCGTAACATTTAAAAGATTTCGTTAAAAAAGCGCCTACGGTTCGTAAAAAATAAACAATTTGAAGTTTGTTCTAGTGATGCATGTGAATGAAAACAATTGCTACCATTTCAAATAGACGATTCCTATTTCCCAGTTAACTAGGGAGTTGTGATCACCGAGAAACATTATTCTCAAAAATACCAATCTAGCTTTGAAGAAAATTGTCAAACGGAACTTTTCGATGCGACCGCGTCGCTCTCCGATTTCAACATTCCTGAAAATCGGTTTTCAAGCTCCGACTAGCGCCTTCTCATTCCTACGTACGTGACGCGCGTTTCAAAAGACACGCCCAAATTGAACTTTCTCGCCGCCGAAAAAAAGAAAACTGAAACGCGATTAATTAAATCGTCTTGGCATTTCGCTGGCGCACCGCATCTGCTTCAATTTCCTTAAAACGCGCAGCCACACACTGATAATAAAGACTGAAAAACCGAAAGACGAAAAAACATTAGGGCAGACAAGAACAGTACAGGTACACATTCCAACTTTTACGATCCTCGTAAAAGAAAACACTTTTATGTATATTTTTCTTCTTTCTGGTGGCGGCGGCGTTACGACAAATTACCTTTTTTGCTTAAAAAGTTTGTATTCTGGTTAGGGGAGTCATTGCGAAACAACATTGCAAACACAATTCCAGTGAATTTACTTTTCTAAAGCGCTTTTATTTCATTTTTGGTGCGTAATGAAAACCGAAATGAAATGAAAAATTAACAAAAATATTGCTTACCAGAAATTCTCTGCAATTTATGTTAGGTGTCGCAAGAAATGTTAGCTTTCTGTCAGATGACGAACAAAAATTATAATTCTTTCCAATGAAACTTTTCATCGTGGTCGCATTTTACTAAAATTTAATTCATTGGATGTGGATTCCTGATAGATATGCTAATAAGTAATTTGTTCTTATTTGTTAATTTTCAGAAATATTTAACTGAAGTTTGCCGATCGTCCGGGAATAAATTAAACTTACTAGTATTTTCATTGAGATAAAACATTCTCGGTTTTTCGCTTGTAGATTAAACTAAATTTTCACATTATGATCACATGATTCCCCCTAAATTAAAAATGTTCACCAAACAAAATGATAAACACCATGCAATGGTGGCAATATCATTTTCAATATTTCCGATAATATATTTTGTTTTTATGCGAAGTTTCCATTAATGGCATATAAGATTAGGAGATCCTTCAGGGGAAAATCTGTTTGTTTGGAGCAGAGATTAACGCGTACGTGGATTTAAGTTCCAGTGGTCGTGACCGTGAGTCGTGTTCAGAGAGCGTCTGACAAGCTGCCCAACAAAATGATAAGATGATGGAATTCTACGGTAAAGTTGTACCATCGTGTACTTACCGATGAAGCAATTGAAGGAGACACAGACGACTGGTGACGTAATTCAATCAAACAACGAATTTCAAACAACAGCTGGGTGAATGAAGATGACGGATTCCTTTTCTGGAACGTCGACTTGATAACCACACAAATTTGTTAGGGGCAACTTGTCAACCGCTGAACTGAAGATCTCCTAACAAAAAAGAAAATAGGTAAGTACACAATCGGTAAGTAGACAATAAACGACAACTGAAAAGTAGATGAGTGGACAAAGTTAAATATCCTATATTCTGAGTGCCACGCAAATCAACAAAACAACAGACAACTAGTCGAACTGGGAGTTGAACCCAAGTCAACTCGAACAAGACCGTTAACGGTTAATAACAGAAGGGCGTTGCCTTTGATTAACATCTGAACAAGCAAATAAAAACTCGTCGCACTAACGAAAAATGTTCAAAATTCCAAAACGTCTGGACTCCAGTTTATTTGTGTTGGCATTTACTCGACAAAATGTCACAATTACAAAACCATCAAAGTGTCAATTACATCATGTGACGCCACTCAAGTTTTCAAATAAACAAAGCACAACATCGAATAATCACCAATTTGCGGCTAAGAAGCATTAACAAAACCGCCACCGTAAACTGATCAATTATGCGAAAATCTGTTCCCAAAATAAACATCTTATAATCTGGCAGCCGAATACAACACGTCTCACGTATTTCAGTTTACAATTACAAACAGTGCGACAAAGCCATCTCGTCAATACTTATTCTTAGACTAGTTATGTGATGTAAGAACACCAAGTGTAGTTAACATTACTCCACGATTAATTGAAACTAACGATTAACAGTTATTGCTTCTTGACTGTGGATACGATGTAAACAATCTGTTGCCAACCAACTTGCGAGCAACAAGTTTGTCGACCGTGATTGCGGTTCGCGAACTGGTACTTACAATTTCTGTTGATCCTGGTAAGAAGGTTGAACCTGAATAATGTTACCAAAATACGAAACTAAATCTCGAATGAAAGAATTAATTACAAACAAAGTTAGAACCGTAAATTGCACTTTCACACAAACCGCAACAGGCTTAGGATGTCCCGCCAAATATTAATTTTATAGCCACCAGATGGCAGCATCTCACTCGATGTCTTTTGCAGGCGTCGATTGCAATTGTCTTTTCAGCTTCTCAACCTTTCAGAACTCATCGATGTAATGTTTGTACCAAAATCAACTGATGGGAGCCACCCGAATATCAACGCGCCCACATTTCGACTACGATCAGATACCGAATGGATGAGACAAGAATATGTGCTGCTAGATATTTGAACGACACTTTGAAGTTTAGATTAAACTTTATTGAAATATTTCCTTTCATACTAGCGACTATCGAGAAAAACGGATTTAGAGCTTAGAAAAGAGCACTTTTAAATTATCTGACATATTAATCGCAAATAAATTCGTATTTTTGCCCCCCACTTTCCGAACAAAGTCGATGGTACTCATACTGTCTATCCTATATATCGTTGCCCCAGAGTAGCGCATGTGAAAGCGCGGTAAATTCAAAATTGATATTAAACGTAATTGCGTCGTTAATTGTAGGCTATGAAGACTACAGTGATGGGGAAATAAAAAGTCTAAACACAACAATCGCTTAACAAATTTGCACAGAAACTACTATTTAAATCTATACTATAATTCACAAGTCACTCGCAACTTCAACGAATCTTGAATTCACACAATTTTACCTATTTTACTGTCCGGTGTCCAAATGAACTTGGATTAAAACAGAATTACGGTTCAATGGGTACTGATTAATGATTATTGACCCCTACTACAAATTACACTCGTTTTCCAAAAGGTAAACAAACACGGTACTAAAATAAACATACGATTCATGAAGGAAGATATTAAAACTGTTTATTCATAAAAGCAAGCGCAACTTAAGGTTACAAAGTCCCATATATTTAAAAAAAATTAAAATTCTTGATCACCAGTTATTGGCGGTATATGACTTTGGTACACAAATCATGATAATAATAATACTTGCGGAGATTAATTTAAAATTCAAATAACTTTGGAGTCATCTGCAAACTAATGATTAGGCTTACGATTTTACTTGTAAACCGAAAGAATGCGTGTGAATTAATTTCTATCGCCCGAAAAATTTCGAAGGTGTCGGCCAGGAAAATCAATCAATTTAATTATCAAAGTCAAACATTTTACTTATCAAACAAATCACTAGAAAAATTGCCTGCTTTGCCTGTCCCTGTTGTGGTAACGAAAGAATTTTTTTTTAATATTTTTAAAACACTGTTTTGCGTATGAATCATACAATACTGTAATTGTAGATTCTTCACGTGTTATAACGTCATCGCAATGACGCCGTAACATGTGATTTAAAAAAATTGGATTCCTAAATATTTTACAATTTAAATGTCTAGTCTATTAATAACGGAAATGGATTTCAGTCTACGTGTATTTTTTTAAATAGTACTCAGAGGAAAAATTATATCTCAGAAGAATTCGAAATTCGGGATCTAGTGTGGCAAATGTCGCTGGCATCACTGGTAGCACGTGACTCAGCGCCATTTTGGTCAAGTGAAGACGCCATATTGAAATTTTCCTTTTCAATGGCAATGCTTAAAACTTCAACGACTGATATCTCGAGAAATACGAATAATCGAGATTTCAAATAAGTTGCACTCGACTACAAATTTGTTTAACTATCTACAGCTCAAATTTGATTCAATTTCGTTAACGGCCGAACAAATAGGTCGAAGAAAAAATTAAAAAGAGGGGACATTCAGGATTATAATATTGCATTGCCCCATAATTTGTTGGATGTTATGTCAATCATTTACTATTAAGAAATAAGATTGAAAAATATTGTAATTTTCTTAAACCTATTGTACGTTTGAATCATCTATCGCCTGAAAAGGTGTCCAGGTGCAGAAAAGGCAGAACTAACCAAACTGCTACTTCCTCTGGATCCTGACTGAGTTACGTAGGGCAGCTGTGGTGGGATTTCTGGGGGATCTTCAATTCCAAGAAGCTCTTTAATGCGATCAAATATATCATTTTTCGAATTTTTGCACTGATCCAAAATCTGTTGCTTGAGCATTACAAATGGATCGAACCGTTTATCACTTCGCAGGTCTCGAATCATAATGGCACGATCCTTCGCTGCCTCCAATTGCATAATTCTCTGCTGCCAACCACGTTTCTTCTCTCGTTCTGCATTCTGAATAAGGATTTCAATGTAATCGACCGTAGTCAACGGATTCGGCTTCATGGCAATCTCATCGAGACGAGCCAAACACTTTCTCACTGTTTCGATATCATCCAAGACGCCTAACTGTACCTCGGTATATCTGTTAGCAAGGCCGGCAATAAGATTTTCTTTCATGCTAAGACTTTCGTCAGCCATGTCATATTTCTCCTTTAAATCCTCCAGAGTAACTTCTTCACTGTCAATGTAATCCTCAAAATAGAAGTTTTTGTTGTAGTGCTTCGTCCAATGACATTTACTTTTACAGACTCTGCAAACGGAATCTTGTCCATTGTGATCCATTGCACTGCAGTTAAATTTGTCTTTATCATCAGCATATGTGCAGCGCTCGTGGCAGGTGGAGTTGCAATTGAGACAGTTGGTCACGTAGCGTCCCACTTCATCAAATGTGATCTTCCTCACTTTGGGAACGGATACAACTCTGGTGAAATTGCTGTTGGCATTCTTCTCTGCCAGGAACTGCTCGATGACTAGCAAGTGTTGACGCATTGTCTCCAAGTGGTTGATACCATTAGTAATCCGATGTTGGAGCGAATCAATAGTAACACTCAGTCGTTTTCTCTCCTGAAGAACCTCCAGCGTCAACGTCAAACTCTTGGCGGTGACCTTGTCCAATTGACTGAAGAACTCTGCAAAACTGTCGTCAGCCAGCTGCCAAAAGAGCTTATCAAACTTGCTCACCGATTGAATCTGCAGATTTTCTGCAGATACATCCTTCGGTTTCAGTTGAGTGAACACAGAGTTGTTAAACCGGAAATACTTCTGGTGTGGCAACTTGTGGGCTCGGATGGCATCCAGAATGGGCGGCGGGCGTCCATCGGCGAAGGTGAGCATCAGAAAGATGTTGCCGGCAATATCCTTGCCAAATATAGATAGGATCGAGTCGAAAACATACTTCTGAGTCTCCGTCAGACGAGCATCCGACGCAGGAGCAACAAAGCCGATGGCGTCCAATTGATCGATGGCAGCAGATTTCTTCATCTTAAAGAATTCTCTGACTTGATCGGTAATGAGGTTGTCCTGATCGATGCCACGGGTGTCTCCATAACCGGGAGTATCGATGATAGTCAGCGTGAATGGGATCTGCGAACCAGGTTGCCAGTAGATTGTGTAGGCAGTGATGTAGGCAGTTTGGCTCTCGGCCTGGCTTTTGTTGGTGTTCTCGGTGATCAGCTGGAATCGGTAGTTGTCTTCCATGCGAACGCCCAGCAGGTAGTTCACCATTCCATTAATGAGCGTCGTCTTGCCCGAGCCAGTGGCACCAAGAAGCAGAATAACCTTGGTGTAAGGATTAGCTTCAGGATGGCGGGTAAAAACATCAAATCTCTGCAGTTGAGCCTTTTCGTTGCGATAGGTGCTCACAAGTGGCAGCTGGTACCAAGTGGGTTGTCCAGAACTCCCGGCCAAGATTTCTTCGCAATGGTGCAAAATTGACTCAGCTAGGGGAGGTAGCGCAATCGTCTTGAAAGGTTGGCTCCAAGGGCTAAACTCACAGACTCCTGCTTCGCACTTGGCCGCCACCTGAAATCTGTATTCAGAGTCTTCCTTCAGCATGGTCATGGTGATGGCAGGCAGATCTCCTGACTCACTTTCCCTCTTGAGCACATCATTTTCATCACTTCCTGCAAACCTGTATTGAACGATGTAGCTCTTAACAAGTTCGTCACCTGATTGGGGCTTTTCCCACTCCAATTTCATTTCATTTTCAGCCACCGAAATCATTTTTGGAATTCCAGGGAATGTTGGAGGCTCGAATAGTTTCCTCTCACCCTCGACATGCACGAAAATATTCCCGGGCAATTCGCGCGACTCTCTCGGAGGGAAACCTGTGTAGACAAAGGATCTAAAATTCTCATTGGATTGGTTGGCAGTGACGAAAGACCTGAACGAATCGGAGGCCCCCTGAAGTTTGGTCGTATTGCCCTTGTCATTGAACCAATGAAAATCCTCATCACAGTCGCCGTCATCGTCCACGTCAATCTCCAAATAGTTGGGCGCACTTTCCAATAATTTCAAAAAGGTGCTCAACGATTTGACGAACGAGTGATTGCGATTAGCGACGAGGCCAAAATTCAGCTCGACCACAAATTTAATATTGTTGTCACGGGTCAACTTTTCAATTTCGGTGCTGTTTACAGCAAAGGGAAATTTGCCCAGGGCGTCGCAGTGGGACGCCAGAATAGTCAACTCATTCGTCTTGGCGTCGAGCCAGCGCTTCATCTTTTTCACATCGAATGGCGAACTCTCCACTTTTGAAAGGATCTCAGCGAGCTCGGCTGATTCGGTTTGGCCTCCTCTGATCTTGGGCAGGAGCTCGACCATCGTTCGACGAAAGATGGAGACGTGCTTCAACAAACATTTTCGGAAGTTCTCGATTTGGCTGCCGATGCCCTACAAGTAAGACGTAGGGAAAACGTTATAATTTTATGCGCCTGAACTACTGGCGGAAATGTATTAAAATGAAATGTGAGAAATTTTTGAAATTTATTCAAAAATAAATTTCAAAAATTTTCAAATATCTAGAACCAGAAACAAGGTGTATGTTGTTAACGAGTATTGCATAAAAGTGGTACTTCATTTATATACATTTTTACATATACATCTTATGTACATTTTTCGTTTTTTTTTTAGTTGATTCATCTTTTAATGTTTTTCTATCTTCTTAAAGCAATTTAACTTGATAGTAATTCTAATAATTCTAAAACTACAAAATTTTGAAAACTGAAAATGCAATTTATTGTTATTAATTATTATTACGGGACGTACAGAAAATGCCAGATTACAACTTACCGGAAACTTCTGACAGATGTCATGTGATAGCAAGCAATTCGCCAACAGTTGAATCACGGAGCACTGTTCCAGGAAGGTCTCAATTTTATTGGCGTCTTCCTTCCTTATTTGTGCCACCAATCGAACAGCCCTATCGCCCAATTTGCTGAGAGGAGAGAGGGCCATCCCCATCTACAAAGAGAAAGTGTTGCGGACACAGGACAAAAATGGCTTGGTCAATGACGAACAAATAATAATAAATTGGAATTGACTTTGCTGAAAAATAAATTAACATTCTTCCTGAAAAGAGGATTGCCTGTCAAAATATGCTGTCAAAAGTGGGTTGGGAGACACTGGAACTGGGTAGGAGGGAGATCAGTTGAAGGTTGCTGCTCAGAATTCTGAAGGGGGATTGTAATGTTGATATGGGGGACTCTGGATGTGCCCAGCTCCTAATAGAAGTAGAAGAAGGGGCCACACTAGAATGGTGAACGAGATTCAATGTACATCTGCGTCGTATTTTAACTCCTATTTCCCTAGAGTGTGTAGACAGTGGAATGACCTGACAGAGCCTCAAATCCAAAGCCTTTTAAAGTTAATCCATTTCTGTCCCCAACTGGTCTTTCGACCCCCGCCATAGGCTCCTCTCTTGGGGGCTGCTTGCGAGTAAAAATTGTAATTGTAGTCGAGTGCAAGTTTTTCAGATCTGTATTTTTAGTATTTCTCGAGATACCAGCTGTTGAAGTTTTAATAAATGCCATTAAAAAGGAAAATTTAAAAATGACGTCTCTCCACTTGACCAAAATGGCGCTGTCGTCCCTATCACGTGCGCCAATCACGTGCTACCAGTGATGCCAACGGCATTTGCCACAATAAATCCCGAATTGCTTATTATTGTTCAACTAATTCCTCAAAGTACTATTTTACAAAATAGGAAAAATACATTTTCGTTATGAAGCGATTATATCATACTTTTACTTTTAGGAATCCTATTTTTTTAAATCACGTGTTGCGGCGTCATTGCCATGACGTCACGCAACTTGATGAAATTGCAATCAACAGTGTTCTAACGAATCTTAAGATTCTCACGCAAGACAAAGAAATATTGAAAATAGTTTAGCCAACACAACGGGGACAGCCAAGCGAAGTGGGTTATTTTTCTACTTCAAATATCCTTAAAAAGGCGAATCAGAATATTTATAAAATGATTTCTACCTTTGGTGGCGATGATCAGCTCAGGAAGATCCTTCAATATCTGTGCAGCCTCTTCAAACGTGGTCGGGCTGTTGTCCAGGA
>JAQGBY010007054.1:0-12253 GCA_034698785.1 Mycogona germanica | reverse complement strand
AGTACCCCGGGATCGAAATTTTCGAGAGCCCGCGCCGGGAATCGAACCCGGGACCGCCGAAACCACAGTCAGTATTTGTCAGTCATTGGAATCTTCATTATGCTCATGTAATGAATCCAAGCGCACTCGGTAAATATTTTTACTTGTTGCGCAAAAAGCGCGATGAGCCGACTCGTCGCACTGGTTCCTAATCAATCTACTCGTAATTCAAGTGTAGGTCACTTTTTGAATCGCTCATCGATAGATAGCACAGTCAGTCCTGTGGACTTTATGCTATTCCATTTAGCGACTATTTGAGTTCGGCTTCGTGTTAATCGAATCAATAAACGCGTGCATTTCCATTTATCAATTAGTTGTATTTATTTAGCGAACTTTTTAGTTAGTTTGGTGATACTTTTTGTGCTTTATAATAGCGCCATAAACTTTAAAAGTTATATTTATTCGCTTATCGAATATAAAAATTAGCTTCTCGAAGAATGAAATTGTCGTTACATTTTATTAGATGTGCTACGTTTTACAAGTGTACCATCTGATTCAGAATGTGTTATGGGATTTTAAATGTATCTGATAATTTTGCGTTGCAATGGTAGCGTGGTCAGCAATTTTATCTTCAAGATGAAATATTTCATGAAAATACGGAATTTGTGCATTAAATAACCATTGAAATATCGTGCTGCCCCCGTAAATCGAAAACTAGCATTGCTCATATACCGCGTATAATAATTACATATTGTAGTAATAAATATCAACTAAAATTTGTATTATATTGTTGTGCTGATTGGAAAAACATGCGCTGCGGGAATACACACAAATATGGGAACAGGAAATCTCCCGTAATGTAATATAATAATGTGCACGGCCAATGATTGCGTCACAACGACCAACGTATAGACATGGAATAAACCATTAGTCTATCAATTAGTAAATGGCGAGTCATTAAAATACTGTATAATATGTGTTTTAAAAGTGGGTTCGTTATGTCAAACACGTTCGCGATATATTCTAATATTTCGAGTAATATACATGAAAGGTTCTTGTGGTATATGATATCGTTTACCTTGTCCACCCCTGAATTATGTTTTTAGATTTTTGCACTAAAATCGGTGGTAAAGGTCACCGTATCACTGCCCAGTGACGCCAACTGTGTTTTCTACTCCGTCCCTACCGCGTAACAAAAACTATGTGAGTAGATGTCGTTTAATCGATGTCATACATATTTTATTGCCTATTTCCTAACCTTTCGGAAACGAGTGTTTTTTGTTGCACAGGTAATAGGCGGTTAAACGAATCTACAGCTTATTGAATTTCACAATATACATCAACCCCTGTTGAAAAAGACTTTTAATTTCTGAAATTATATTTTATAATTTTTGTAATAATAAGTTTTGTAATTGTTTTGAATCTTATTAACGACATCTCTAAGATTAAAATTTTAACGATAACAAACCCCAAATCTTGGAGGTACGTGTTTTATTGACGCTAATATATTTTTCTTATTAATTTAAAGTAGTATAATGTTGATAAAAATTTATTTAGGAAACAGTTTTTTTGGACGTTTAAGAACATGCGTTTAAAAATCCATGGAAATTATTTCGGCACAAACAATATTTTCTAAGCTTCTAAATAGGAAGGGCATCAATTGATAAATACTGTTTCTTTGAAATAAAAGAATCGCATACGGTTTACTTTTGGACTTACTACGAATAAGTTTGGCAATATAATCTTGGAGCTATAGACAAAACATCTTTGTTCTAAACATAGCATCATGTCATTAATAATCGTATTATTCGTCTGACAGGCTTTCATTTCCACGTGAGTGTTTTTCTTCTTTAATGCCATTTGTTTCTGTGTTTAAAACAGAATTTTTTCACTCTGCGAACAATAGATACGTATCGTAATATACAGTAGTCGCGCTTTCCCGTTTGAAGCAATTAAAACGTACCGCGCCATTAAAATGTAGTTCTTTTTAAATAATTGCTACTTATACCTCCTACGCGCAAGATAAATATTGTGCCAACAAAATCCTCAAACGACGCCGCCCAAATTCTTTCTGATTCCAGAAGTTAACCAAATCTTTTTTAATTACGGGACGAAATAAATGGAACTGTTGTGCTAGATACAGAAAACATTGAACAACCCACATGAACGCACACGCAAGATTTTTGCAAACAATGAAAACATCGATTTATGCATCAAAAAGCAATATATAATTAAATTAAAATGAGGTGGAACAGGACATGTTTAATGTAAAAGAAATTGTGGGGTTGATGATAAATAAATGCATTTCACATTAGAAGTGTGCCAATATAGTTAACCGGTTTACTATTCCGTAAATTTATGTCTAATTATACATATTACTGAACTATCCATGGTAGTACAAATGCTACATTTCAAATAAATTTCAAATAACTGACGGGAATAAAGGGCAGCTGCCCAATAGATAAAGGTTTGGGGATCGTTTGTACTACGAGAAACCTACGAAACCAAAGTTTCTCAGGTTCGCCACTTAGGGAGATTCCTGTACGATATTCGTTTTACGTATTTATGAATATCGTCTATGACTATATCGCCAGACTATATCGGACAGAATATACCTTTGGACATAAATTTCCCCAACCAGTTATCCTCTTACCACGTTTGCATTATCGGCTCTACTGTCACGCATAGGTTTTATACTGTAGCCGAGACACCATTTTTCTTTTAGTATAATAATGCCAATTCAGTGCACGGCCAACTGCGCTTGTCTTATTTATGACCTGCGTGTTGGCTGTTTGAATATCACGAGCGCCAAAGATTTATTGCGTATCCTACTAAACTTCGTGGTGTGGGGTGGACGCAAGGCAGTAACAGCGATTGCTCCTCACTTCCGATGTAAGTTATTCACGTCGGTCGTTGCTCATCGGATCGAAAATCGTAAATGTCATTGTCACCGGTCAGCTTTTAGTTATAGGGAACACCAGTAGATGGCGCTGCCTCGGTTACAACTGTTTAAAACTTTTCGAACCTCGCCGTTTAGCTACTTTTGCAAATTCCAATAGAAGTTTCAATAGTTTCCAGTATGAAAAAATATAGTTCAGAATCATTAACAAAATTTCCCTAACCAGTTCAAAAACCTAATTTACCCGTCAATTTACGACACCTTCAAAAAATTTCGAACGAGAGAAATTCTTTTGCATCCCTTCTTTCGGAATGGAGGTAAAACGTGATCTCTTCTTGTACAATATCAGGTCACGTTTAATATCCCATTTCTAGGTTACTGTTAATATTACTAATCCCATTCCTAAGTTAGACAAAATTAATAGGTCGCTCCCTGGGAAGCTGGTGTTAACCCTCCTCAACAAACATTTTTAATGGGTTTGCGATGTTATTCGTTTTAAACTAATCAAATTTGCAAAGTTAGAAAAGAGAAATATAACGGGAATAATACTTAATTAAAATTAACTAGAACTTACGTGTCCAACTTACGTGATCCATTAACATCTATTCAAATATATTTACGATCATATTCGTACCCGAAAACTCTCATGGCACCCTGTACATGCTTCAAACGCGCGCGGCGTAAAAGCTCCGCCCGAAAGGAAGCAAATTGTAAGGCACTAAAACTATGCGGTACAGCATAATATATTCAATACATGTGTATGTTTTCTGTATATATTACATTACATGTACTGAATAATTTTAATTTTTGTTTATTTCTACAACCAATACGAACTAATTGAAGTGATGTGTATCCAGTCGTATCCAAGAGCATCAAAACTTATAAAAATAATATAATATTTTTTTCGAATCTTGTTGAGTTAATAAAATTGCCATGATTTATTTTTGTGGTACCGCAAAAAATAGAGATAAAATAAAGCATTTTTTGGGCAAATCTATCAGTTTTGCGTTTCTTGAAGTATTACGGGTATGGGGTATAATGTGCGTATAATACTCTACTATGGATGTGAAAACGTATTTGAAGCAATGTCTGTGAGATTTCCTAAAAGGGTCTTTATCGTAGACCCTCACACGATGATTTTATAAATCATCAATAAGCGCACTGTGTCGTAAAACTAGCCGGGACTATCGCAACACTTTCGACAGGTAATGTTCGATTTTGCAGGGAGGGCGAAATGAAAATGGATGAAAATGGATCGAAACTTGAACCAGAATTATCTATTGCGTTCCTCGATTCTCAGATAACGTCCCATACAAAACAAAAGTAGCAAGCTTTCTCCATTCCGCTTTCGGATGTTTAGAAATAACAGGTTAGACAGTCTGTAGGTTGATGATGCTCAAAGTGATCCTGTTCATCGAATCGCATAAGAAATTGTTTGCAGATTTTAATAGAATCGTATATTGTATTTCAAACATACAAAGGTATGGATGTATACTAGAGTAGATGTAAATATATCATATTTTCAATTAGTTTCCGTTAATATTACATATGTCGATTTTGATTACATTTTCTCTTCTATGGTAAAATGTGGCTTGGCTTCTTATATGAATGAATAGACTTGTATGAAGACGCTGCCTATTTTCTTGGAAAAATATTTATACCTGTAACATGGGAAACCTTTCGTGGATTTTAGTTTTATCTTCAATATTTACTGGTTGAATCCAAAAACAATGTAAAAAATAGACCAGGCATTTAACAAATTGATCTGAAATTTTTTGATTGCACGTAATAGGAGAATGTATTTTTCTTCTACGAATAGCTAGTTTTCCAAGTACGCAAGGATTGCGTGGATACATGCTCTGTATCCACGTTATATGAAATGTGGCTTCAGCCGGTGCACAGACTGGAGAACATGTTCACTGATATTGACAATAAATTTCAAAAATAAGTCCTGCTTCGACGAAGCCTTAATAGGTCTCAAGTGATATCGGACAACCGGTAGACATATCGTGAAAAAGCACGTTTCGTGGAGTGATTTTTTTTTACCAGTTCATATAAAATGCAATTTCGAGCCAATCCTTTATGGTTGTTTCCCAGTGACCAGTGACTTTCGGTAACAAAGGCAATTTATATTTAACGACCTGACTGGGCGCTATTATTTTTTTCTCTGATGGCCCGTATATAATGAACTTACAATGTTGACGTTTTTATTGACGCTCTGATGCCTATCAGCTCAGCGAAGACAACTGGAGGATCTGAGAAGAAACGGTTGAAGGACTACACAGACGACGAGGCCATGCCTGCGTTTCGTTCGATAAAAATCGAATTCAATTGACTGTTGCAGCCGCTCTCTTTATCGTATCTTTCCTCGTCAGTTGTTACGCATTAAAAGAAATCGTGATAAGTTCTGCCCAGATCAGGATCCCGAACCACGAACTCGTACCACAATCAGATTCCGTCCGAATTCCGATTGATGATCAACTCGGGCACTGGTTACAATCCACTTTACTAAAAATATAAAATGCCTACATAACTTATACAGTACTCCCGCCATCCATTAGAGCACTGAAGAACATTTCCAGATAATAAGAAAAGTTAATTGTCATCTTTGATGCAACTTTAAAAGACGACAGGACGTAAAACTTGCTCGCGAGCACTTAGCGAGTGCAAATAATAGGCCAATCCTAGACAAGTTACAATGCATTTTAATAAATTAACAACTCGTCGTAGCCCAGGCAGTATTGCCGACTGACTGTGGCTCGGGGGTCCCGGGTTCGATTCCCGTCGCGGCTTCTCGAGTATTTCGATCCCGTGGTCCTGGTGAAAATGTGCCGCTAGCAAAGTGCCTAAGCACCAAGAGGGACACAGAAACGCCTGCAGTGCGATTGACTACAGTGATAGGAAATAAAATAAAAACTGTACAGATAGTATCATATAATATTGAATAGTGTCAAATAATATAACATATAAAATCGAGTCCATTGATAGAATATAAATTTTGAAATACTTGTTAACTGAACGAGCGTAAAAATACGAATACATGCGCTCTGTATTTTAAAATACATAATAAATGATACACTTTCGAACAAAAAATTCTTGTTTTTTCCTAGGTGGAAGGATTGGAAACAAAAAAAATTTCATTCGTGCTGCCTGTTCCAAAATATATATAAAATAAATAAATTTGGACATTGGACTTTGGATATCGACCAAAGAAATAAGAAATAGAAAATGTATGTATTCAATAATATTGCGGGACAAAATGCAATATGCTATTCAGTATAATCCAATATGTGCTCCTGTGCGACGCAAAATAGCGCTTAATGCAATTGCCCTGCTACATCACTGGTACTTTTTATAGGGGTACAAATGCAACCGAAATTCCAATTCCGTATCGAATGAGACCTTTTCTTTGAATGAAATCGAATGAAAAGTATGGAATGACAAATTCCATAATTTAGTGTTAATTGCGATTTTTAGGGGAATTTATAAAACGTTAAGCTCCTAATGATGCAAATAGTGTCGCTATTAAGGCTTTGAGGAGATTATTCTGCGTCGAAAGTTCACAAGGGAGATAAAAAAGGATAGGTCTATTCGTCACAGGTAAGGTGCGCATATAAATGTGCATTGTATAAAATTAGTAGATGAAGTGACGAACAGGAAATCTTAACTTTCGATAAGCCAAGATGAAACAACCTCAGAAATGGCGCGAATTTACCAGTGTTATTTTTTCTTTGAACGTCAATCCTAGTTATCTAGGCATTTCAGTTCATTGGGATGAAAAAGAGATAGTGGTTAAATAATAAAGTAGAGTCGGTTTCCCCGCAAATTGTATTTGTTTATCTTTGCAATTAGATTGTCGTATAAGAGTTCGCGAGAATTTTCCCTATGGGCAGGATTTTAATTAATTACAAACGGGCGGTGGGAGTTAATGGGGCAATATCCGTTCCATGACATACGCCTCGCCGATTTTACGAGATAGCGTCGTCTTCTCCTGTCGATATGCTACCACTCGGCCAAATGAGGGCTGAATAAACAACTTTCACTTTAGATAAACCACAGGGGTTTTCCTTATGCTCTGAGAGTATGTTTCCTCAGGTTTGTTGGCTTTGTAGTTTAAAGACGCTTCAATAAAATAAAATGCATGCAGAAAAAGCTATTCAAACAATCAACAACTAATGCATATTACTATGACTACGTTTAACAAAATATATGCATCTATCACTGCATCTTTTTGTACAGAGTTAATCAAAGATTTTAATTGATGGCTTTAAAAAATATTTACTCAAGAAAAAATAAAATTATAAATAAAATTAACGGGCATTTTTTGTTATGCTAATGACATGTCAAGAACATTTCATCCTTTTTCGGTTTGAAGATAAGGCAATTGTGGACTAACTCGATTTTTACTTTCTCTTTATAAAGACATCCAAGCATTTTACGTTCAGTAACTGACAGTGTCAAATCTTATCTCGTGATGAAGTGCTCTTGAAAATATTAGCGCTTGAAATATTTAATCTATACGAATTCGTTCACTTTCTCGAATATACTCCAGACTATTTAATGAATGGACCGAGATGCGTTGAAACGTTTAAAATAAATGATGATGGGCGAATGAGATAATTTTTCTTAACAAATCAAAAGCAACTCGCTACATTTTTGATAATGGTGTATGGAAATACTGTTATCTCTCTGAGCAGCAATGTATGGCAATTCACTTCAAGGCTGTATCCGACCAAATACTGTCCAAATAATCAAAGTGTTATGAACAAGTAAGCTCTCTCATAAGGCGAAAAGTAGCTGACGACAGATCAATAAAAAACGAGAAAACACTCAAAAATAAAATAAAAGTTGCGCACCACAACGTGCCCACGTTTCTGTATTGATGTTTTTTTAATTGTGTGGTTTGTCTCAGGAGGTCTCAGGAGAGAGGATCGAAAAAAGTTGTTTCCCATAACTCACCAGCGTGTAGACCGCACCGGTGATGGCCGCATGCCGCGTATCGAGCATACATCGCCGACTGTTTAGCAGCGTGTAGGCCGCCGAGGAGAGCGACATTTTCACTCGTGGTGGTGGTGGTGATGGGGCGGGGGGGTCTGTATCCAACACCGTGTCCCGAATCCTCTCTTCTATGTGCTCAACATCTTTTCCAGCGGCAAACAATGTGTGGGGGAGGTGAACTAGATGGACCGATGACCACACATTGGCGACGGAAGTTGGTGGCGAGGGCAATTTGGGCGGCGAGACGCCTCGCGCATCATCCACGTGTCGGAATAACAAGTAGGCTTCGAGATGGGGGGATGGGGGTGGGAGATGGGGGAGGAAGGCTACCAACCCCCGGCGCGCATGCGCGTACGAACAAACCGGAGGCCGTGTCAATAGAAACGTCAGCGACAAATCGGATTCTTCGGATTCCCGCCTGTCGCTGACAGACGCCTAATCAATTTAAACGATTCCTTTTGTGCGCCCCCGCTATACGCGCGATCGGTGTCCGTATTATGGATGGCCTCGGTAATTAGTCCCGCTGCATTGCGTAAATATTTGAGCGGGGGGAACTAAGGTTGGGCCTAATCTGTCAGAAGGAGTCGGGGGGATTGGCGTTGCAACGGAAGGTTATGGCTTAATCGACCACAAGTAAACGTTTGCTCATGGTACTCAAATGCGGACGCTCCAGACCATGGGTTGCACAATACGACAATATATGTCGCGCGGAATGACCTACTGATTAAAATATTGTAAGGAGATGAACACAACTGATGAACGGTTAACCTTTTCAGGTTGTCCAGACGCAATTTGATCAACGTTTGTATAGTTCAATGCATTTCTAGATCTTAGAAGTTTAGATCACTCGTCTAACAATGGTCAAACACGTTTTTCGAAAAGACTGAAAAAATCAAATCGTGGCGAACTCTTGAAGTAAACTCAGCATTGGAATGACTATCCGCACTAGTCGATTTGTCGATAGAATCTCGAAGGTAAAAATCTTGTTGATCAAAAAGTCTTCAAATGTGTCGATTGATTGTACATTATTTGGGAGAACAAACAAAATATGTAGCAATTGATGCGAACGAGTGATTCAAATATTATGGTTTGTCTAAAAATGAAGATGTTTAGGGACCGATAAGTTTGTTAGTCTGTTCCGTCTTATGGTTGTTAACGCGATTGTTCAATAAGTTCGACCAACAACCGCTAGGGTGGATGTTGGGTGGTAGGGAAAGGAGGCGTCCGGACGCGCTGGAACAACGCTCGTCGATGTTTCTTTTATCTTCTTTTTACGTATCGGAGAATACATTATTCGATGCACACTCTATTGGTCTCTGGTACCGGTATTAGGCGTCATTGTACGCCGATGGTTTTTACCACCGTTGCGCGCACAGCCGTTAGAACTTGGTCGAAACGTGACCGTTTTACGCACTATTTTTTGTGTTGTTGTTGTTCCTCCTCCAACTTGGTGATGTCTGGAATCGGGGTTGGCGGAGTTGTGAGAGAGCGTGGCGACCGCGCGATAGAGGCAATTTAATTTGCTGGGCAGCGCTGTTACTGCTGCCGTTTGTGTTTCACCGAAACTCAATACTCGCTATCGAGTCCGACTAACTCGACGAACGTCAATGACGATTCGCGACGCTTTTAACACGGCATCAACGAATTCGAATTTATTTTTATGGAGGCGGCCCGATGGTGGTTCCACGTGGTTTTTGTCAAGTGCTGATTGGTTGGATTCTATCCGATGGCAACCTCCAATTTGGTTAATGGCTTGAAATGGTGCGGATGTTATTGTTTTGGAAAATCGTTCCGAGCAAAGTGGATTCAAAGTGGTGGCAAATTTGAGTCACCTTCGTTTGCCGTTTCGTTGTACCGGACTTTTATTGGACGACGCAATCAAACCAATTGAGGTTATAACAGAATCGCGCTGTTAATCAAGTTTTACTAGAAGTATTGACACCGATTAACCAGATGACCAGAATTTAGAAATGGGACTGTTTCTTGTGAAATGTTCTCCAGTGAATCGGGCGATAGAGCGCCACCACCCGCACTCTACGTTTCCAAGCAGCCAACTGTATTACAAAACTATTTAAAACATTTGACGTATTCGCTTTTCGATATCAGTTTTTTTTTTCGCTCCACTTTCCGACATAGGTTGGGCCTGGAGCGTCATAGTCTGTCTGTGCTCGAATTTCCAATTGAATTAGTTATGTGAATATGTCAGACAGCGCCCGAAAAATAGAAACGCACCACGCGTGCTCTGGCTGACGACTGAGAGAGAGAGAGAGAGAGAGCTCGAGTTCTGGTGTCCGACGTCGAGCGTGAGTTCGATACGAAATGAGGAGCCGAAGTTTGGCGGCTGTTATACGGCTGGATGTGTGTGTGCGCGCCTCTCAGACATCTGGTGGATTGGTGGTGGTGGTGGTGGTCCTCCTCTGTACGCCGCGAGAGCATTCGTTCAGCGCCACTAAGCTACGTGTATTCGGGTGTGTATCTCCTCGAGCTTCTATAGGCTACCGTCGCCGCGTTTCGTGTTGCATGGGACGACAATGACGAAAACATTTACCGGGGCGGTTGCGCGTGCGCCTCCTTTCTTGAGAGTACCACGTTGTTCGATCTTATGAATGACGTGTCGGTCGGGACAGGGTGTTGGAATAATGAGAGCCTCGCGAATTAGGTCCGATGTGTGGATTGAAGCGCGGCTTTCACCGATCGCGTGAATTAAGCGAATTTTTATTTTCGCGTGGTTCACTCGACCGTGGGAAAAAATTTAAAAATTTCGTATGTTCACGCAACTAACAACCGAATAACTGCTCCTTAGGAGCCGATCTTTCCCGGTGTAGACCGAACCTAAGAGCTCTGCCTAACGATTAGCTCGACTATACACTAGACTACAGAGTATATTTGCATTTTTTTGTTTTGTTTAGCGGTGTATTAGTCAATGAGCATAAGTGCAAAAAGCACGGGACAGAACCAGGGAAAATCGACGACGAGCTGGCGAGGCTCCATAAATAAACATAATAAACTGTATTTTTTTGAAAAGTACATTGAAAAACATTCACTCTTTTCCTTTCGTCAAAACCCAAATTTTTTTGAAAAAATTAAGATTTCGAGACCTTACCTACAGGCTTACAATAACGTTTTCAGGATACTTCTAGTTCTCCCTCATTAGTTGTGCTAATACGCAATTCCGAATAATGACACAGAAAGGAAAATCGAAAAAGGGGGGTTGGAATAAGTCCAATCCGAATCGGATTGGACCTCTCCCTTCTAATGTCATCTAACCCTTGAAAAAGTAGGAGAACAACTTGGAAAAGTAGGCAAGGTCTCGAAATCTTAATTCTTTAAAAAAACAATTTTTGGGGTTTGACGAAGGTAAAGGGTGATGTCTTTATATGTACAGTTTCACAAAATGCAGTTTATTATTTATTTATTATATTTGGACGTTATATGAACGATTGAATAATTGGTTACAATATAACAGAATCAAATTATTTCTTTATCCTGAAGTGATCAACTTAGTTTTAAAATTAATTCTGTTGTTTGTGTTTTGAGTAAAATTTCATTCTATTAAGCTCGCGATTTATTTAACATTTTTATTCAAATGTGTTTTATTAATTTTTATGTTAGTTAGCCAGTGGAATTTGCCAGTAGAGTACACTAGATAATAAATTGTTAATAAGTTCATTCTGTTTGATAAGATCGTGCAAAGCTTCGTTTGCCACGCCCAAAGAGGATGGGGGATGAAGCCACAGTTATGTCAATAAACCGCTTGTTTTGACAAAGGGCGTCACAAATTTGGCTTTATTTTTTATCACAGCAGAACCAACCGAGAAAATTAACTACAATAGATACTCTAGCGAAAGCTCTGATACAGCGCAGAAAGTCCCCCGCCCCGTTTTCCTAAGCGCACAAGCTAAAGACATTACGAGCATTCACGTACATGCAACCCTAAGTATGAGGCAAACCGCAAAGCAGCAGAGCGTTGTGTGATTGCCAACAAACAGCTCATGCTGGAAAGCTGACGGAGAGGCCTTCTCACTTTCTCACTAGATGGCGCACATTTCGTCATTTGACAGGTAATCAGCAGGTAGCTTAATATGCAAATTTGAAGCACAAATCAATAAATTCCTGGATTTATGAATTTCATTATTCATTGCTTCATCACTGAAATTGATGAAGTAAATTGTAATTTAATGACCATGTTTCATGAACATATTACAATTACAATATAGAATCTTGCGAAGTATTACTACTTAAAATTGCAGAAGGCTTTTATGAATATCGACTGTGCATACATTTTGAGCTAGAAAATATCGACTTTTTACATTTAAAATTTGAGTCATTGTAATCGCAGCGACCTCTTACGAGTAATGCAGCATGACTACAGCGACC
>JAQGBY010007053.1:0-12253 GCA_034698785.1 Mycogona germanica | reverse complement strand
TCCAACTGGCTTATGATTTAGTCCAGGGATGACAGAAATAGATCGCGAAATTGCCCTGTCTGGTGCTCCGCTAAATAATGCAAAATGTTGGAGCTTTTTATCAATAGAAACGTACGTACGTCAATAAACCAGAATACATCAGCTTGATTTGGCGAATTGGCTATTTGCCAAGGCACAACCAAATAATAGGTGCAATAAAAGAGCCCATCAAATCGATATACAGACTAAAACTTTAATTAGTGCTAAGTTGGGTTAGGACTGATCTAGTTCTATAATTTGGACTGGTCTAACTGGTCTGTGCGTATTGATAAACGAATGAAATCCAGGAGAAAAATATTTCATTTGTCAATATTTGTAATATAATTAAAATTTAGAATTAATCATTATTATAAAAGAAAAATCGGTTCTCAGGATTTTGGAACATTTTTTTATAAAAACATGGCTTATGAATTTGTTCTACTGGTTTAACCCCTGAAATGTATTTTTTTTCCAAAATAATTTTCTTGACACTTCCTGTTCATTTTAAATTTAGTGCCTTCTGCATTAATGACTTTTTGCAGCCGACTTTCTACTCGAAAAATGAATATGCATATCATTTTGAGCTGCGCAGAAAATAAGGAAAAGAAGAAGTAAAACGAAATAAAAATAAACATATCTTGCTCTAAATAAGTATACTCATTCATTTCCGTAACGTTGCCAAAGCTAGAAAACAATTCAGCTTTTTTTAGAAGAAAAAATGTTTCTCGTTTAGTTTTTTTCGTCCGTCTTTTTGCCAAGACAGCAACTTTTCCTGAGAGCGTTGACATTACTCGAGGAAACCGACTTCACCATTGGTCCGTTGCAATCTTGAAAAAAGGCAGTATTTTCGAAACGACTGAATTCTATTTTTGACATATCAGAAGTTTGACGTGTAAAAAAATAATTTTTGTCAATTACGAACTGACGAATTATTAAAATTGAAACTTCCGTGTGCGCAAAGTAAAATGCCAAAAATAAATTATCGATAATCAAACACCTTCCAGTTTTCTTTTACGGTAATTGCAGAAATTGAGGCAATCTCGTTTTCATGAACATAATAAGCAAAAATTACAATCCACTGAAATAAATGATTTGAAGTCCATTTTGCGTGTCTTAAGTTGCATCTACCAGATGGAATAACATCTCACCAAGACCTTATAGTTTTCTACTCGGCGGGTTTCACAACAGAACTTCGTTACCTAAATATTTACATAAAACGCAACAACATGCAGGACCTGCTCCTTTTTAATGGATTTGCTTTTGTGGAAATAGAAATAGCTGCCTACATTTCTCCATTTATAAACAGCGAACAGACATATGGGGATGATTCCAGTCAAGAAATAACTGCTCGCCCATTTCTTTTTCCATTTGAGTTTTGAGACGCCGCATGATGTTGCAGAACGCCTCAAGAGGTACTTTTGTACCTAGGTGTACGGTGTTCTTTTAAAAGGTGCCAATCGCATTAATCGCTCGGTTATATTCTCTCCTCACACCTTACATCCCTTCCTCGTATTTTAAGCGTGTGTTTTTGTTTGGGGGGACCAGTTTTTTATCTCTCCTCTTCTGACTGTTGTTTCTGTCTCGTGGTGTTAGGGGGGGGGGAGTGAAAAAAAAGCTGTTTTCGGTGTTCCCTCCCCCCACCCCTCCTACAGGGCCCGGCTTTGGCTTGTAATTCATCCCCTCTCGTCGGAATGTGAACTTTCACGTCCCCACGTCGCGAGGTTTCTATCGGCAGTGTGGCGGTCGTCGTCCCCCCCCCCCCACCCCGAATGTAACGGCCCCGCGAGCCGCCACTGACTTTGTGCCCTCCAACAGCGCTATTTTTCAAAACCACATGGTCTGATGGCTGTTTTTTCCGTCCCTCCTCCATCCTTGTTCAGGTGTAATGTATGGGGCGAATTCCAATCCGACGTTCCTTTTGCCGTGGTTACCTGCCGAAAGGGGTAATCTATTCTGCGAGAAAATCATTGTGTTGTGATGTTGGATAGGAAAAATCATCAAATTTAAACTACCATGGATATGGATATACGATTATGTTTTACGTCAAATAATCAACAATGAATTTAATTTCAGCCTTAATAAGTGGTGAAATAAGTACTTTTCATTATTATTCAACTTTTAGAACCCATTTAAACATGTTTTCAAAATTTGTTGATAATTTCTTGGTTATTATTCGATTTCGTTGATAGTCAAGTGTTGGATGTTTCGGAATTATTTTTAACTACACTGTTAAAACATTCTCAAATTCAGTATTTTACCTGTAGTAGATGTTGAAATTGGTCTTCTTTTGAAGTAACACAAGATATTCGGTGCTTCAGTTTGTTTACATTTCTCGTTTGTTAGTCTGAATTATGGAATCAAAAATAATGAGACTAGGACGTCTTGACAGATAAATGTGAAGTCGTGCCCGGGACAGCGTCGGACTAAAAAAGACGAACAGAAACTCATCAAATAAAATAATATAATAACTATTATTTAATAAGAATAAGCTAAAAATGATAAACCACTGCAACCGGCAAGTTCATGTGAATCGACATCGTTCTTGTTTTTCGTCAGTTGGAGTGGGTTTCATTTTAGTATATTCTTATTAATAGTTATGTTATTATTTTATTTGAAGGGTTTGTCGCAGACTCTGCTCGTCTTTTTTCGTCCGGCTCTGTCCCGGGCACGACTTCACATTTATTGAATTACGGAAGCTGATCTGAGCTTTTCAGCTCACGGTCGCGTCTCCACGGGTTTAGAAATGACAGTAAGATCAAAGTTCGTTCAGTGGACTTGCTGACCAGCCAATTCTAATATCACACCGACCTTGAAGTGACTGCCAAATCTTGTTTTTAAAAAGGTTTTGGACATTGGCACTTGACTAAGAATGGCTCATTTTTAAAACACTTGTCACGTGACGCCAACATTTTATCACAGTAAATTAATACTAAGGGCTTAATGAGGGCAGCGAATATCTCATCTACTAGTTGCAACTTATCTCTCTCACCATCCCAGTGTACTGTGTGCATCAGATTTTCTCTGAATTTCCGGATTAAAGACATGAAGTCGATTCCTGTATGGATCTCCTTGGTTCTCTCATGCTGTACTGTCGCAGTCCTAGCTGATGACATCTATGATATCATCTCCAGAATCCCAGAATTAGATGAGTTCGTCTACTGGATCCAGGAAAATAATATGGTCCAGACGTTACGATATAACCGTGGCACTGTGTTTGCGCCCACCAACGATGCCTTCTACCGCTACTGGCGGTTCATGGTACGTCCCGAGAACCTCCTCTATCACATGGTGAATGTTACCGTGACTTCGGAAAATTTCCCTGACTCATTTCCCTCGGTGACGTGGGGAGGTTTGCCCATCTGGGTAACCATGATTTACAACCCATTGGGAAGTGGATCTCGCATTGAGTACTATGCCAACCAGGGCCGGATCATCAGGCGGGACATCAAGGGTCAGTCAAAAAGTGGAGCCCAACAGGTGTTGCACGTGATCGACGAGGTGCTCTTTCCGACCCTGCCTGAACACGATGATCCCCTCTTCAACAACCCGAGTGCCTACAACATTATCACTAGCCCTGACCCGTATAGCATGGATGGACTACTCTCACACTTTCAGCACCAGGTGAATTTGTTCAGGAAGAATATGGCGTTCCAAGATGAAGGTGGCCACACTTTTTTCATACCAATCCAGGGATATAACATGTCCAATAACTGGGAGAAGGTGGATGACAATGTGATTGATAGTCACATCATCCCCAACAAAGTGTTTTTCACCAAAACATTTCCGCTATATCCACAGGAAACTCTTGCCTCCGCCAACATGTTAAAAGTTCTGCTCTCAATCAAGAATGAATCCAACTTTCTAAACAATGTATATGGCACTGATCTGTTCATTCAGAGCACCACGATCAGTGGCTATTCAAAATACCAGAGGGGAACAGTGGTGGCTCACATTGTTTACCCAAACATGCCGGTAAAGAATGGAGTTGTCCATCTCATCGATAGGCCACTTACCATAATGAGCATGGACTTGGTTCAGCTGCTCAGTCACAACAATCAGGTCAGAATCTTCCTTGATCACGCTCAACGGTATAAGGACATTATGGATATGCTGCTCTCTGATAATGCCACTGTGTTCGTGCCCACTGACAAGGCATTCAATGCTATCGAACCGACCCGGCTCAGCAAGATTCTCACCGATAAGCACAAGGTAAAGCAGTTGCTCGATCTGCACATTGTTCCACATCGTTACATCACAGAGGAAATCATGCAGGGTCTGACCACGGCCATCGCCACCCACGATCGGAAACGCAAGCTCCACTTCAGCAACATCACGGGCAACGTGAATGTGATTGGAGGGGGCATCAGTGCTACCATTATCATTCCTGACATTGGCGCCACCAACGGGATCATGCACATCATTGACAATGTCATGGGCATGCCCTTCCATGACATGCATGAGCTACTCGAATCAGGCAATGGGCTCAGCTCCACCTTAAAGCTAGGCCAGCAGTCCAACTTCAACAGTCAGTTTCTTGATCTCACTAAGCGCTTCACATACTTTGTGCCTCATAATGATGCCTGGAATGAACTCCAGAAGGAACAACCATCAGAGAGTGACACGCTTTTCTCCGGGAATTACAGCTCCCAAGTGAATGACATTCTAAATCGTCATTTGATCGGGAATCAATCTTATTCCTTAACAGATTTGCTCAGTCTTGGTAAAGTTCAGACGTTAGAAGGATGGGCCACCATCACAGTATCCAATAACAGATACTTCATCAAGTGGGAGGACGAGGTTTTCGAGATCATCGACCCTGATGTCGAGGCATCAAATGGTTATGTCCATATCATAAATGGCGTTCTTTTTAATCGCCATGCTTTTACCACATCCACCACTTTGATCACGCAAGCCAGCTTTAAATTGACTGTCTTCTTGACGGCGATCTTCTATGTGATCACACGCATCATCTAGGATAATGCCTTAGATGCCTAGATTAGAAGCCTAAAATGCCTAGGATAACACCTAGGATAAAAGGGACGTAAGGCCTGTAATGCGGTTGACAACAGTTCATTGGCAAAAAAATAAAAAATAATGGGGAATTTTACATCACACCACCACCAGGTGACGCCAACATTTGCAACTGCCGTGTTTCAGGAATGAAGGCCAAATGTTCAATTTACATTACATTATTATGAAAATTACATTCGTTCATGAATGAAACGCCAAAATAACTATTACCTCTGAGTGACCTTTTGGGAGGGAATTTCACAGATTTTCTAAAATTAACTATTCCGGGATCAATGAAGCAAAAATAATTTCGGAACAAATGTCGTTTTATTTTGTTCAGAGTCTCAGGTGGTGAAGTATTAGGTCATAGGCACCTTTCTCTGCACATTGAATTTGAGTGACATTTTTTTGGAACACCATTGACTGAATTATACATTCTAGGGTATCTGGAGGATACGGAGCGTTTTGAAAACTCCGGAAGAACTTGGTTTGAAATGCATCACAACGATATATTATATTTGCCCCATAATAGATTTGTTCACCTGCATGGTTCCACCGCTGTGCTTGGCTCATGAATAACAAGAAAATTGTTGTTATCGTCGAAGTCATTCATTCTGTAGACAGCAAACGATAGACTCGAATTCCGTCGGGTGCGCTCGGGCAAACACACAATTTCAGAGAGATACCATAAAGTACAAGCTGAGACAGTTTATCTTCGCAGTTTATGTTAATGCATGGATCTGTAAATTGCCTTTGTGAAGAAATTGCATTTGTGACGACAGCAATACACATACTCATACAGTAAATTCAAATGCTAAAATGATGGGCTCAAGAAAATGTAATACTAGAGTACTAATAGTAGTTGAAGCAAATACATTTCTGGAAATATCTAGTACAATAAATACATGTTTAACAAATATTTAAAATGACTGGGTCAATAGTAAATATTTAAATTACTCGTATTTGAGTTTCTGATAATGTTAATACTTAAGTGGAGTTTACACCGCAAAATAGATTCGTCACATAGGAGCGAAAAATTCGCAATGTTGTTTTTTTAAGGTGTAAACCGAAAAAAATCACAACGAATAGAAATGTTTCTATTCTGAAGTGAGCATGGGATCTGTTTACTGAGCGCCTTCTGTGCGCTCACTGAGGGCTCCACTCCGCTCTCGAAACAGCATGAGCGGCAATGACACAACAAGAACAGAGCTCATTTTTGGCGCTCATTTTTAATGCATCAGCGCCTCTACTGAAAAATAGTTGCATTAAATTTGCGTGCATCCGCGCCATCTATTGAGCAAATATTACAACGGCGAATAAACGGAGCACTGCATCACTTTATATAGGTGTAAAGGCGAAAGATCGTAGGAGCGTTGGTCGCAGGGGAGCGGAGCACGCTCCTGTCTTCTTCGATCGGAGCAGATGGGCTTCTTAGGAGCCGATCTTTTTCGGTGTAAACGCCACTTTACAAACTCCTATCGAAAGATTCAAAAACAAACAAAATTACTCGATATACTCGTATCAATTCGTGTTCGCTATTATCAATAAATAGGAGAATGAATGAGACACTCATCAGGCCTAACAACCATATAAAACAAGTGAGCTGGCAATTCGGACAGACCGAAATTTGCACAAGCAATCATACAACACTTGGCAGTGGTCTCCAGCAGAATGATATATTTATGGGGGTGCCGAAGGATCCGAGTTTTTATCCATTTTTCACCATACTTCTTTCACTCGTGTCAATTTATATACACAGTATATATGTATAAGTATGTTTACGTTTTTCCTACGGGTCGTGTCCAAACGTAGCGAGGACAGGCTGTAGTCATTTTGGCAAAAACTCAAGTCGAGTGGCGTGCCAAAAACCTCACGATCCCCCCCCTCACCCCACCCCACCCCCTGCCTGTACTGCACTGGACGACTTCCCGTTCGTTCGTTTGATCATTCGATAAACAGAGAGAGTTGCAAAAAGAATCCATGTATTGCACGTATTCCCTGGTTCCGAGGTTCGACGTTTAGAAGTATAAATTATGTAACAGACGTGAACGGTTTAGATAGACGAATGGCCGGGACGCCGGGGCGGGCACGTAATCGCGGTGCAGTATTGATTTAGCCCCGAAAGTTGGCCTACTTTGATCGGCACCGAGGGATTTTTTGTCTAAATGTTTCCAGGTTTGAAAGTGATGCACTGTATATATATATATATATATATCCAAGAAGGATCTCTGCAGAGCCAAAGCAATTTACTTTCAAATGAAGATGTTCACTGTATTATCTAGGGTGACTTTCTTTTCTGCAGTAAAAGCGGCAGCTTTCTATTTTTCATATAAGTTATGTTTTTTTAGTAAAAACTTTCGGTGCGAACACGGAAGTAACATAAAGTAAGGAACGACAATATTTTTTTCAAGTTTTTATTTGATTTAATGGGCGTGAAAAAATCATTCATTACAGTGGCGTTGGTGAGGACACTGCAAATTGCTGTAGTAGCTGTGGACTACGCCATCAGCTTCCGTATATACTCTGTAGTCTACTAGGTGGTTAACAGGCTTCGCCTAGGTTAGAAATAACCCGGAGTATAATATTGATTAATAAATTGATTCAAATTAATTAAACTGCAATTATACGTTTATCCCATTAATCGTCAACGTTTATCGTGTAATCTTTCAATATGGTGATCCATGTGCGAAACCATTTTAAAATCATATAGTGCCTAAGCACCAAGATGGGCACAAGAAATCTTATAGTGATATTACACTACAGTGAATTAAAAAATATTTAAAAAAAATTTAAATCTCTGTTCCCTGACGTGGTAAAGTTGGAAAAGTTGCCATATCTCCCGTCGTGGCTGCGAAAGGATTTTCTATTAATTTTTAAAACTCTGTTTTGTGCGTGAGTAACGTTGAAACACTGCAGTTGTAGATTCGTTATGCTGTGGGTGCCTCAACATGAGATTTTTAGATTTAGATTTAGATAATTTAGATTTTTTCAAACGTCTGTCGTTCGAATATTTATAGTCATTTCGGTCAAGTGGAGACGCCATATTGGAATTTTCCTTTTTAATGGCAGTGCTTAAAACATCAACGTCTGATATCTCGAGAAATACGCAAAATCGTGAACTGAAATAACTTGCGCTCGGCTACAAATTTGCGGAACTTTCTACAGCTAAAAATCCTTCGCCAAAAATTGCGAAATAGACTGAAACAGAAAAGTGACGTTTGTCGTCATCACTTTGGTAACAAAAGTGGCAGGGGTCACCAAGTGTAACCGTTTTGCTACAGTGTATTGTATAGAGGCAGCCGCTTGACTAGCGATTATTTTTACTCTAGCTTTTCGTAGACTTCCCAGAAAAACCTCTCTCACTTGGCGTGACGCCAAACGTCGTAGCAAATTTAATCTAGGGCCCCGACTTTCGTGATTTGTCAAAACAGAAATGCGAAAATGACTAAAGTTCACGAGCCCAAGCTGACGTCAAGTAATTTGTGCGCTTATTACAATACTGATACATGTCTAGCTTATACGCGTTATAATCCGTATAGCAATTTTGGGCATTGATGAACTAACTCTACAGTGTATACCAATTGAGATCGGTGACCGAATTGAAGATTTGCCTATAATTTTAAATGAATGGATTTTGAAATAAGCAAAACAAAATGTCTTGTCAGCCGAATTGAGATCGGTGACCGAATTGAAGATTTGCCTATAATTTTAAATGAATGGATTTTGAAATAAGCAAAACAAAATGTCTTGTCAGCCGAATTCTGACATCAACAAAGTTGTGTAAAATTTTTCAATTCCCTGGTTAAGCGAAAATTTAAATTAGAATGATTTTAAATAAAAATTGAATCGAATAGTTTGCTCAGAGTACACAATTTTAAACGCACCTGATCCAACCACTCACGGTGTAAAGAACTTCAAATAAATATCATTGTGGATGCGATCTTTTCACAGAATCCGAGGTGCAAATGTGAAAATAGTATTCGGGTTGACAAGATCCCATTTGAAAATAAAGGTGTCTATTATAAATTGGGATGCATGAACTCTGAAAAAGCCATTATGTCATCCAAGATCAGTTGCGCCAATGTGAAAAAGGTATTCAAAATTCAGAATCTAATAACGCATCAAAATAAAGAAAGGCAAAAAGAAAAAGGCAATTCCAGACTTTCGCTACGTAGTAGAAAAGACACAGTTCATCATCAATAGAGCAGCAAGTGAAAGCATTTAGCTACTCACTCAGTTGTATGAGGGGTTTCGATCCATACAGGAACGTGTTCGGCTTTGCTTTGAATGATTGATGATCTTTTTCTGTTTCGTTGGAACAGCTGATGGAGCTATGGGTCTTTGGCCTCGCCATTTGCGCTCCAATTTTGAGCCTAATTGGTTAAAAGGGATCAGGGGGACTAGAGGGTGGAGTGGGAAAGCGGAAGCAGTCATCATTAAAATATCGAACCAAGTGATTTAAGTTCATAGCAGGATTATACATTATGAATACGACCGTACTGTACACGATGAAAACGTTACTCATATCGATTTCATAGTTTTGACGTCGCCCCCGCCGTTCTAGCAAAAGATAATACGAAAAATCAATTCCGGCTACTGCAGTAGTTTCACTTTTCGGGAACAGTATTTTGATCCCCAATTTGCGAGAAGAACAGAAATATGGCACCGATTGAAAATCGAACGCGGTTTTTTCCGGCCTTATACAAGATATATTTGTACATTAATCGAGCTGGTGTCGAAATGGTTTAAATTGCAAAATCACGTTTATTTTTACGATTACAATTCGCGATCTTTCAGCACCTTTTCAACTATCAAGTGATATGATATCAAGTGCATAAAGTTGCGATAGATCTTTCACAGATTCGTGCAGCTTTCCAAAAAATCGCAGCTCCGGGGAGCGGCTCCTTCACTGAACGCAACGCTCCGTAATCACGTGAACGTGCATTAACATGACACGACGAGAAAGCGCTACGGTGGCGCTCTCAGACCCGAATAGCGCGCTCAGCGCCAAAGTAGCGCGCTCAGTGACAGCGTCATTTCTGCGTTGGGTGTTGCAGTGAAGGCTCCTGACTTAAATCGATGATTTTATAGTGTGGATGCAAAAGATCGAAGGAGCGTTGGTCGCGAGGGAGCCGAGCACGCTCCTGCGATCTGGACCCAAAGTTCTCAGATGTAAATCAAGCTTTAAAAAAAGTCCGGCAATCTAAATAATTTCTTGTCGCGAGTGAAATGTTTGTTCTCCGTTGGCGAGCTGAAAAATCCCCTTACTAAGTCCACACTTAATTCTACCGGAAGTCTCAGAAGAGGATGTGCTCATGAATCGTTAGTTAGCACTACACCAAAAGATCCATTATGAAGCGGCGGATCTCAAGAGAGCGGACCGGTAATTTCACTTTTTCGTAGTTGGATTCGACAAGATGGACATCGCTTCGCGTCGCTTGACCCTTTCGCAACCAGCGCCCCCGCACTTCATCTCACTTAAAACACCCACCATTCGCTAATGCAGACATTCTGCTAGGCTTTTTCCACTGCAGATAAAACCGCCATTTTCACGCTCACTAACCGCCGAACACAAGCACCGCGAGCTTCGCTTCCCAAGAAAAGCAAAAGTAATTAATTATTCCGACAATTGTCTTCCACAATCCCCAGTCTGCCGTTAGTTCTGCTCATTAACATTCAGCATTTAAACGTCCCACGTAAAACTCCCCTTAGACTCTATGTGTATGTATGTGTGTGAGTGGAACTTTTGTTCGCGCCTGTGTATTTAATGCGAGCGCGAGAGTTTCAAACGCCGAAATGCGATCTTTAACAATTTAGGCTATAATTATACGAGCGTCTAGTTAATGTTCTATTTCCACCATTGTATGTGCTTAGGATTCTCATTATGTGCTCGCAGTTTTGTTTGCACTATCAAGTGTTTTTAAGTGGCTGCTTAAAGCGCTCGAACATGCCTAGGTTATTTCTTTAAATCATCCCATTTACACGATTATGTGTTTCCTTTCTTTTAAAGATCATCCGAAAAGAATTAATTAACGAAATCTTATTAACATGTCTATGGAATTATTATTTTTATTACTGCTTATAAGCCTGCTTAAAGGACAGTCAGTAGAAATATAGAAAGTGAGAAGATAAAATGTGGGTTCCTTATACCTAAGGTAGGGATCTTCAACGTGCATCTGATATCTCACAGACACGGGTAAAGCCATTCCGAAGGAAGGCATTGGACCAGATGAGAGTTAAATATACTTCTAATTTGTTGCTATCCAAATACAGAGTATACAGAAAAAACAGAGTTCAAATACCTCTGTAGTCTGATGCGGAATTGTTTCGATTCGATTCGATACAAATTTAATTAAAAATTGAAATGGTGAAAGTTTACCGATAATGAAGCGCGTCTAGATCTATTTTATATATTCGTAATTTATTCTATTGTGAGTTTATGGTCGAACATTGTAGTTTTCAATCTTGATTCTTATATTGACGTTTTTATATTATCCTTCTTATGCTAAGAATTAGCAACAAAAATGTGAAACAATATAAAATCATCATTTTCGTAAATGGCTACGCTAGTCACTTGATATTTTGTCAATTTTTCATCATTTTAAGCTTGAAATTTTGTGATCACATTTGAGGCATTTTGTGATCACATTTGAGGCGTGCGTTTTAATATGTGAAAACGGCGGCGGCGGCGACAAAAATGCCATATGTTTGTTTATGTCACATGATGAAATGATCCATCCATTTGGCTATGAATGCCGACGGAAGCAGCGCCAATAAGGACGGAATAATGAATCATTTTAGCATATGAATTAATTGTTCCAAAAGTCGGGTTCGGTGCACTGCCATATGGTCTGGCATTAAGCCAAATTAATTCGTGACATTTGCATCATTGTCTGTTTTTAATATCAGATTAACTCGTAAAGAAACGTCATTATATTCATGAATAAATGGTTCTAGATTCGATGAGCATAAAATTCAGATACAATCTGGCACTAACTTATTTTACTATACATGTTCTAAAGCAGCGATAAAGCCCGTCATGGCAGCGAAAGTATTTTTTAATATTTTTAAAAACACTGCTTTGGTGTGCCGTTTTTTAACTTCATGGCTTCATGCATCAAATTTTATTCAATAAGTATTATTTAATAAGTCGTCGTAGCCCAGTCGGTTTAGCGACTGACTGTGGTTTCGGCGGTCCCGGGTTCGATTCCCGGCGCGGGCTCTC
>JAQGBY010007052.1:0-12257 GCA_034698785.1 Mycogona germanica | reverse complement strand
CCCCTCGCATAGTGCTTAAGCACCATGAGGGGTACAAAACGCCTGTAGTGCGGTGGACTACAGTTGATAAAAAATAATAAAAAAAAAAAAAAAAAAATACTAACATACTCACATACATTCATTTTTATATATATAGATGTAAGCGTTGGTTCAAACAAAAAATTGATAAAATTAGGTTAGTTAATTTCTATGGGAAGGTATTTTTAAATGAAACCACCTCAAAGGTCCTTCAGTGTGTCGCTTTGTCTAAATCGAGAGAAATTTTATTTTCAGACAATATTTTGTTTCTCAAAAGTAAGACAATGCAATTCACATTTCTTAATTTTTCCACAACTTCAAAGTGAAAATGTTATCTTAAATCTACGATATTTTTGCAGTGTCGAGGCGTAAAGGGCCGGAAGCGGCGAGTTTTTCAAATATGTTGAATAATATGGTTTTAGCGTATTCCATCGTCATCGTGCCATCGGTATTTCATATATATCCATTGCTATAAATGATAAAGTACATGTTTAATAATTTATTAGTCGTTTTAGAAGCACGGGTACACTACAAGCACTGATTTCTCATTTGCAAGATTGGCATCAGCATCGATGTTTGCACATCCACAAAATAGTCGCGCTTTCAGACAATCGGTCTCTACATTGGCAAATGTAACAGAATCAATAAATGATACGCGATTTTACGATCCCTTACAAAATTATACTATAGGAATTACTATAGTAACTTTCCATAGCAATCCAATAGGAAATGATTTAGTAATCGTACAGAAATTCGTCTTCGGTTTTCTATAATAAATTCGGATTTTTATTATAGGATTTTCTATAGGAATATTAATTACTATGCTTTTGAAAATATTATTGAAATCTCAATTTTAAAAAAATATTATATTTTTAAAACCGCAAAGCCATTCTGTATCTGAGGTGAGCGCCAAAAATAACATAATGAAGAAAAGCCCCACCCCGGGGATTCGAATCCAAACCTCCATAGCAACTTATTATCTTGGAGTTCTCCAGGAAATGATTAACAAATCAAATATTACCAATATTGAAGACTTGAAACATCGAATTAAGAAAACTTGGATTAAAGTCGACCAGCGCATAATCGATAATCGATTCGTCAATTAAAGAATGACGCGTTCGATTTCTGGCTTGTATCAAGTCCACCGGAAAACATTTTGAGCACATTTTATAATTCATTATTGTTCCAAATCTATTGTTTGTTCTATTAGGTAAGTGCCAAATTTCATTTAAATCGAAGCATTTTTCACGAGGATATCGATATTTTTTTGGGATGCTCTTTTTTATGGATCACAGTGTACAGGGTGACCCAATTAAACATGTATCGCTAGAAATTTGATGATAAAATTGCGAATCTTTAATTTAGTTCATTGAAAATTGGCACTCGTGTTGGTCTTTACTTTCTTTATGAATTGAAATCCCTATAGGATTACTATAGCATTTTAAATCGTAAATTATTACTATAGGATCCTATTCGTATACTATAGTTACACTATTTGGTCGTATAGTATATTTTTATAAGGGATAACATGTCCAGAATCTCGATTTCCTGCAACAAACGTTAATTCGAGATTCTATTTGATAAAGAACAGTTTTGGCAAGCTGTTTCTAAGTCCATAAATAAATGTTGCGGCCAAATGAGACAACACTGCTTTTGAGGCCAGCACAGCGACGATGTCCCCATTGTCAACTGACAACCACCCATCAACCCCCTAACGCCTCCCACTCGTTTCCCACCAAACCTCGGCGGACCAATTAACTTCCACCCACACGTTTATGAATAATGAACTTCTCTAGTTTACCTACCGTCATGTTAATCACAGGGGCCGACTTAACGACGCCATTTTCCATTTCCAGCACATCATTTGCAGCTACTATTTAGTGTCGCACTTCACCAGGACAAGTGGAACCGGATGTTTAGGTTGAGAACAGATGTTAGTTACGCACGAATGTCAGGATTAGTCATCAGTTCCTATTAAAAACCTTACAAATTATTTAATCATGTGGAGTACAGCTGCTTTGGCTGCTCCAATGAATGAAGACTTTTGGGACACTTGATTTATCGACTCCCCTGCTTTATTTTCACAAATACCACTATGGAAATTGTCAATCAATATTAGTTTCGTCCTGTCATTTCGAAAGTGGTATCATCATCGTGCAAAACGAAATCGAGAATGTATATGTTGCCTCATCTAAACATTTTGTGAAGGAAATGAACAAACCTCGTTATATTGTTGCCACAGGTTTTGAGTTAACGGGGAGCTCCCCTATTGGGCAAAACTGGCAATGTCATTTACACGAAGGCCCTGCAGGATTAGTCTTTCCTTTAGGCTTTTGCATAATGGTTGATTGACATCAACCCACCAACTAACTCACTGGAGGCTCATCACACACAATGGGAGAGGAGGAGAGGGGATGGGGGAAGATTGTTAGCACGCTAAAGTGCATGCGACCTCCCCTTTTCACAAATCCTATTCATTTATTTGCACATCGGCAATGCATTCCCCAGATAGAGTTAAATTGTTATTATCACCGCAGAACTCTGACATCAAAGCACAGGCTACCACATTCGGAATTCAACGTTCCCCTATTCGTATGTGTACTACTGACCATATGATCAGTCAGGAGAAGCATTGGCCGTGAATTAGATGTATCTACACTGGACCACAAAATCTAGGCTTGGCTGTTTCAAATGTTACACGCCATGATCACGTCAGGCGTTCAATTTATAACTTGAAGACTCTACAAGCTATCTGGTAATCAGGTAATTTCCTATAGGGAAATTTTAGTGTGTCATGCTCTTCTGGACACACAATTTTCTCAGAATGTACTACAAAGATCCCAAAATTGGTAACCTAGTATGGGTCAATCTTTGGTATGATTTAAACTGGCCTTGGTCACGCAAATTTAATTTTGTCAACATAAAATGCATGGAGAGTGCAAAGATTAAGTTTGCTGTGAAACAAATTGAATTTTGGCTATACAATTTATTGAGCGGTAAAGACCATTTTTAAAATGAGTGCATTTCTATTCAAAAAAGAGAACCAATCACAGCTCTGCTCAGAATCAGCTGACTTTAGACTCAGTCAGCTGATCCTGAGCAGAGCTGTGATTGGTTGGTGATGATTGGCATATAAAGCAGCACCCAAAGCCAAATGAGGATATTCAATCTATAACAAGCTGGCTGGGGTCTGCTAGAGGCTCTAGAATATCCATAGTATTCCAGTAGGAGTAGAGAATTACTGCTGACTGTAGCTGTTGCTGAAATGGATGTTGCTGATGTCTGCTGTCCATTGTTGATGGCTGCTGTCCATGGTTGATGACTGATGTCCATGGTTGATGATTGCTTCTGCTGACAACTGCTTGCCCATTGTCGCTTGTTAACCCAGGACTGATTGGACTGTTGCTACTGGTGCTGATGGATTGACTTGGGCATTACTTTAGTTGAGCATACCTGCTGATAACTGTATCTTCTTCTGGGACTTAATGTAAATTTGAAGGTGGGATGAATAATTTTGAAAACTAAATTTTAAGAATTGTAAGAAAGCTAAGTCTTGTTGAATAAAAAGATGGTCAACTTTAAGTCTGAGGATCTTACAAAAAGTGTGCTGTGTTGGTTATTAAATGGTGACTTGCTATTTCCCTTTAGGTCTGTGCAAAGACCTGGCCAGAGATGGAACTTAAAAGGGGCAGCTGGCCACATCCGGTAGTGCATAGTCTACATATGCTTTACCTTTTAACCCTACAAGGTGGCACAGTATACAGGTATATTGGTATGATTTGAACGTCCACCACTTTAGTTAAACAATGTCTAACTTAATTTCCTTTGTGGTCGTTCTTTATTGTTTGTAACAAGAATGCAAATTAGTGAAAATACAAATTTTACTACTGGTATGTGGTACCAGTGTTACTACTGTTTACTGTGTTACTACTGGTCATCGCCGGCCCAATTCCACAGAGCATGAATTGAATCCCAGAAACAGGTCATTTTGTCGCGAACGAGATTTAAATGACCTTTGTACAGTCTTCCAACGATTGATACATTTCAGTCAAAAATTCAAACAATTTTGTGTGGTCAATAAATCAAATAACCCTGGCGGTTATTTGATATTTGAATAATTGCTGATGATTAAATATGTTCCTGGCGGTTTCTTGATTCATAAAATTAGACACTGCAGCTGAAAATAAAATTGGAATCAAAAAGAAATTTTATTTTGTCACGTTAGAATGCTTAATAGAAAATCCATTAGTTTTGGGAATTCCATGAGCCATTCCATGCAACTGCTACCAGTTTTGACATGGTTGACCAAAAATGAAAGCATTAAAGGTGATGACTCTCGTGCTCGACCACATTATTTGAATTGATCATACTATGCTTGTCCTATCGCTCGCCTTCATTAACGGGCCACAAAATAAATGATGGTGCAGTCACAATTAAACAGAGATAGGGGAAGGAGGAGGGGTGAGCAAGAACCGAACCGTGATTAGTGTAATCAACGTGTGCTTTTGGGTATTCGATCCACATCGTTGACTCGTCGTAGCCCAGTCGGTATTGCTTCGCTCCATGACTGTGGCTCGGTTATCCATTATTGGTGACAATGTTAATCCAATTAAATGGAATTGTCGCGGAACTCAGTTCAGAAATTCTAAGGTACATGCAAATTTTTTCAAGTCTTAATGTTGTATCGTTCATGACTTATGGATTTAATAAACAAATATATTACAGTGTCTATTGGCCACGCTGAAAAATAGGTTTTTACCAGATGAAGCATCTTGTTAGAAACAATGTCCTTAATGATGCACAACATGGGTTTATGAAGGGACGTTCTTGTGAATCACAGATTGTCTTTCTCACCCATGACCTTCAGAAATCCTTGAATGGACGTATACAGCAAGATATGATTTTTTTAGATTTTCGAAAAGCTTTTGATACAGTCCCTCATCAACGATTATTAGCTAACGTGAATGGTTATGGTATTAGTGATCAAGTTGTAGACTGGATAGCAGTATTTTTGAGTAATCGAAAACAACAAGTTGTCGTTTCTGGTGTCCACTCTGAGTGGATTTACCTCAGGAGTGTCACAGGGTAATGTTTTGGGTCCTCTTTTGTTCCTGCTGTTGATCAATGATATATGTGAAGTCGTCCAATCCAACTTTATACTGACGAGTTTGCAGTAACAATCTAGCTTGAAAGCCCAACTTGAGATTTTGTATAAGCATCTAAAACTGGTAAGTCTGATACAATTTTATCTCCTGTTTTCCTCTTTATTTTCACCTGCTCAAAAGCGCATACAACTGAAGTCTGGGTTTGATTATTGACCCTCTCTGTTGTACAGAGTATGTATAATTTATTAATAAACAAGGACAAGGAGATACTCGACTACCCGGGTAGTTGAAAACCGCAGTAATTTGGATTCCCTAAATGGTACGTGGTTCTGGTTACTCCGAAGTGACAGCATTGTGGGTCTCGCTCAATAGGCGCAATTTTAACACAATTTATCTGTGGAACTCTCTCCGGGATTCGAGACAAGAAAAACAAAGACGTAAAATCAACATCGACAGTGTCTGCTCTCTCTTTTCCATTCAACCCACACCAGGCTTTAATCAAATCTGTTGCGTCTCATTGAACGTTCACTGCTCCCAAACATTATGGCAAAGACAGAGCTGAGCTTGAGGCGTCCTCTTGTGGCCGAATTTGGAGGCTATCCGCATCAACAACTAGCCAACACTTCACTGGTCAACCACATTTTTCAGGCATGTGGCTTAGGAAACATCAGATCTGGACAAGTCTGTGCCACACTTGGAATTGCTTCATTCCTATCTGAAACATTTAACTGAGCTCTTAACTCAATAAAATTTTAATAATAATATAATATATTATATAATTAGCTGATTATCCGATGCATTTCCGATTTCTTATTATTTTTGAATTATTCATATTTTCATAGGATGAACTTCAAAACAATCCTACATATCTGAAGTTGAAGACTGAAGTTATGCAATTTAATAAGTATTTTATTTGAGTGTTGAAATAACTTTTAACTTAGGTGAGACTTTTAAAATTTAAATTAAAAAAGTGTGATTAGCAAGAAAAACGCTGTAAGAAATAATTGAAATTTATATTTGAAATACAATTTTCAAATTATATTTGCACCTGCGAAACTGGAAGTCGACTGCGAAACTGGATTGTGAAGAACGCATTTGAAAACCAGTGTTTAAAAAAAACTATAGATATTTTGGAGATATATCTGATATTATCATTAATGACGGCTTATTTTTATCTTTGCTTCTTGATTTGTGTTTTAAATTATCTAGATGCCAAAAATAGTGAAAATTAGTAATTTCATTCCAAGAACATCATTCATCTGAATTATTCATGAACCCAAGACTAATCAATGTCACCAGTTTCATTGTGCGCCAGTTGAATTTTTCAGTTCTAGACTATTTTTTGTTATAGATTAAGATGGATCCAGCGAGATTTGAGATAGTAATATCGAACACAGGGCACATTTGTTCATTAGATCCGAGAATGAATACTGGTAAACTATGCTTTACTGAATTACTGGGAATTATTGATTAGGGCAACATAAGCATATTGAATCTCTTTTGAATTTAAATAAGAATATGATGAAAATTGTTCTGTTGAAAATTAAATTAAATTTGTGCAATGATATTGGCATTGGGCGCCTGTAACTTGCCCAATAAGGTGAGTAGGAGGAGGAGGGGGCTGCTTCTGCTGCTTCCATATAGCTCAACTAATGCTGCTCATAAATTACTTCGAATCACTTGCCGACCACCATTATTTTGACACTGGAGATGACGGTCAGTCATCATCGAGTGCGGAGGGCGAATTTCGAGCGAAATTGCACCCACCAATCGATCGATGAGAAAATTGCCATCCAAGGAGTTCGACAGAGTAGAGGCCGTACGCCATGGTGAATTGTCGTGTAAATAAAACAGGTTTCTGCTGTACTAGTAATAACTGTGTTACTTTGTGCGACCATAACTAACTAGGAGGTTACCCGGCTTTGTCTGGGTTTACAGTAACCACCAATGAAATAAAAAATGAATTGTTTCAATTTACCGCCTATTTTACGTTTACACGATAACACACGATAACCGCACACGATATTCCGATTGTCGTTTACATTTGAGACATTTTGAAAAATTCGAATTTTCACGTGCATAAAGTTATGAAGTCATGCAGTGGTGTCTCAATTTTTTTTATATTTAAAAATTTGGATTTTCTATCGTTCGTCAATTGTTATGTTAAATTGCAAAAGAATAATTTTAAAATATATATTTGACTAATTTATGCTTTTTAATATTGTTATTTTATTTTATTTTTACGGTATATTGAAAATATTATTCCGGAAATAGTATGTGGTATGGTGTGTTTGGTTGGAACTGTTATCTGGTTTACTTGGTTGGAACTGTTATCTGGTTTACTTGGTTGTCTCGTGAAATCGACGACGTCATGCTTTTGATGTGGAGACGCCATTTTTGAAGTTTGAAGGGAATGGGAGATTATCCAAAATTTGGTAATGGTTATTTTAATATTAAATATTGAAAATTGAGATCTGTAATTCCGTCGCTAGCGAATTGTGGTGGTGTACTGTGGGTATGTTAAATTTTTTGAATTTTCATCGATCCGTCCGAGAGTTAGTTTCCGGACACGAAAATCGAAATCTCTGTTTTATAATATAGGACAGCAAATGTTAATTTTAATACATATGTAGCGAGAGTTTTTTTTTAAATTCATATTATGTTGAGTTGCTGTTGCACATGTACTTTGCGTACATTTAGTTCCAAATGTGGACAAACAGAAAATGACAACTTTTAATTTGCTTCGTGATTTTGTTTTGTTCATATGCAAATCTTGACTAGCGCAACATCGATATTGTGATTTTTTAATTTTTAGAAGATATGTACAAGGAACAAAGAAAGCAAAGAAGAATATGTGATATATGATTAAAATGTTTGAAGAGAAAATACCAAAAACTAAAATGAAGCAATGAGCATAATTGACTTTGACTAACTTTTGAAGGTTGAAAGGAACAATGCGACGTCATTTGGTTCAACTCCATATCATTTGTTTTTCCAATAATGTGTTTCACGTTTTTCTTTTGTTAAAAACATGTTTTTATTTAAGAAACTGTAGAAATTTATATTAGTATATTTAAATTAGTGGCTCACAACGCTATATATATTGAGAATTTGACATCGCAGCGTTTGCGTTGTCAAATTTGTGTTTTCAATTTTTCGTAAGTAATAAAAAAAATTGTTTCTGCTTCATTTTAAACTATTTGATCAAATAAACCTGTCTAATATTAAATTTGAGACTGTTTTTCTGAATTTTTTGATTTGAGAGAGGTTTTTTTATATTTTTGAGAAATAAAAATGGCGTTCATATCTGCCCAAGGAGCTCAGTTAAAATTGATGAAGTCTTGCTAACTCGTCACTCTATTCATTCATGTCATTGTTGGCATCACTGCACCATTGGTGTCCGAGAAATTGTGGGGTTGAAGCATGGTGATTACTCGCTATAAAAACAGCATCCCCCCACCCCCACCAATACCACTACAACCCACCACCAACCACCCATATCTTACCAAAAGACTGCTCGTTTCTCGGATTATTTTCCCCCTCAACACTCATCTTCTCCTACGCCCTATTTTCTACACTGCAAATCGCCTTGTCTATTTATTACGCGAAATACCAACACATTTTAAACGAATTTGGTGACTGTAACCTATCTTTTCTTTAATCAAACCATAAAATAATTTCCGTTAAACAAGCAAAATTCTGTACCACTGGTGAAGACAATTGCAGTATTTCGTTACCTGCGAAACGACGAAACTGTGCGCCACCTGGTGATAAAGCACCACCATCATTATCACCACCAGTTTCGTTCTCTCCTGTGTGGTAGGGTGGTTCCAATCCCAGTTGGGAATGTCCGTTTAATGTCTCGGACAGAGCAAAAAAAGTGTGTTTTATGAAGGCAGGAGCCGGGGGAGGATCATAAAAGTGTTTACGGTCGGACGCCTGTTGGCGCAGGTTGATGAGTATCCGTGGCGCATTAAGCCATCAGGGGAATCGTCATTAAGCTGCTACGGAAATAATAATCGAGTCAAATTGCTTGGCACTTCAGCATGGACATCGTGTACCTATATACGACAATTCAGGGCATGGACTGTCTGGGTCACTGGCAATAACGACAACATATGTTGGGTTCAACCAAATAACATACAAAAACAAAATATGTAGACCAGTTATTAAGAAAGATTGGGATTTATCTTAAAATGTAGCACATAAACCATTTAGGTATGTTCACATCTTCTACTCCAAGCTAGTGGAAGCGAAATTTTCAATTATCAAAATATCAGTAATGTTTTCACACCAGGGGCCACATTTTGGTGTTTTAAATTTGATTCTAAACATCAAGTGACGTCATCTGCGCATGCTCACAAACCACAATCCCACTCAATCGATGGTTTTGAGGGAAAGTGCATTTTCGTCATGAGTTTGAATGTAGAATCAAGTTGAGGAATCCACTTCGATGTGTGGTCGCCTCAGAGTCCCCAATTTCAGCATTTGAGAATGACTGCGCCCACGAAAAAGGCACAATGATGATTCAGCTGTTTCACTCAAATACAATTGGACTAATAGTTGCAAAAATCACATTCACTTACCTCGCTAAACTCAATCAGAATCCATAAAACTCACAATTCTACTACATTTATTTACAAATTATTGGAACTATTTTTTGGCGGATAACGACGGAGTCTGCGACTGTGCGTAGCCACTCAATGAGATTGAAGCAATTATAATTAAAATTATATTTCACTATAATTGACACTCCACAAGATGGCCGCGCCCATCATGGTATCTAGCATTTATTTATGACATTCATTGTTTTTCTACAAAAGCGCTTTTAAAAATGGCCGCAGAAAACCTCGATATTCCCCAAAATCGCCGAATCGATCATAAAATGGACATAATCGAGTGGCTCGATATTATCGAATCATCGAATCGTACAATAATCACTTTACGAATTTCCGGTCAAATTCAGTATTTGATCATCAACTTGGTGATGACGAAAATAAGGTTTTCAGAAATCCTCAGTTGAGAAATTAATTTTCTCAGAAGTTGCTCCGAAGTTGATTTTGATTTTGAGAAAGACCAAAATGTGCACCCAGAATAAAACGTTTTAGCTCAAATGATAAAAAGTGGCTTATAATCTAGTTACACTGTATGCATGCTTCAAGTTGCTTAATATATTTCAATTGTGCTTGGATTTGGGGCAAATCTCCTTTGAGATCGTGTCCATCGCGAGCGATACAAATCACGTGCTCTAATTTTATTAGAAATCAAACGCACCCTCTAGAAAACAATTGAGATGGAGAAATTGTCATTCGAGCGCATCTAGTCATTTCTTGTCGATGCATGCACGTGCCGATTCTGTTCAATGTCTAAACGCACCTTGCTAATTAGGCATGCTTGAAATAAGAATGTTAATCAGTGTAACTAGGGCATTACTGTACCAATTTTTAAAATAATATTCTAGCTTCGGTTTCGCCCGAATAATTTTTACGGGGAACAACCTAAGAAATGTCGAGTGACGTGTTTGCCTTCAATGCCCGTATCGTGGTTTCGGATCCGACTAACACCTTAGGAATGTTTCGGGCGAGAGAAACTCGAATCTTCACACGCTTTCTTTTGTCTCAAAGAAAAATCATGCTTTATGCTGAAATAACTAATTCATCAATCACTAACAATCGATAATAAACAAATTAAACGTGATTTAAAAATTATTACTTTTTTCGACACATCGAACTCAGCTTTAGAGTGATGTTCTATGGAACTTAGTTACAGCGTCATGTTTGTGTCACGATACCCTAAATACAAAACGCAGATTCCCCTTTTGAATTAATAATTCAACGGGAAGATTTGAAAAAGACACGAATTTTATCGAGTTACATCATTTAATGTCCGAATGCCGAAAAACAAAAATAAAATTATAATAATAAAACAATTTGGAAAATTGAACTAGAAAATTTGTGCGAAATCAGTCTGATTAATTCAAAAATATAATTTACCAGAGGCAAAAAAAACATTTGGCCCATGGGGGGATCGAACCCACGACCTTCGCGTTATTAGCACGACGCTCTAACCAACTGAGCTAATGGGCCAGCTATGACATCCGCGCGCTTTCTACCCTCTCTATACCTTCCCTTGTGGCAAAATGCCAAGTTTTCCTAGCACGCGGAACAAGCGACAGAGTGCTGCCCTCTAGTGCGAGAAAATCGCGAAAGGCGAAATAGAGCAGGAGGTAACGCCGCCTCACGGGCTGCGGTGAAAATTAAGACAACATCAAATTTTAGCAATGTGCTTTTTTTTCAAACACTTTTTTAAGAAAAGATTCCCATTTTCGTTTTTTCTGTTTAGGAAATTATGATTTTATTTTTATGCCACGATGTAATCTATATTATAATCCTTAAGTTTCATCTCTCTGTTTCAACGTTTCCTTATGATTCCGTCAAGGCTGACGGAATTGAATAAAATTTGAGGTGTAGTGAGTTCCTTACATCTGTAGTCGAGCGCAACTTCTTTCAGATATCGATTTAGTGTATTTCGTGATAAACCAGCCACTTGAAGTCTTTTTAAAATAACAACGCTTTGTCTGACAATTTAAATATGGCGTGTCCACTTGTCCAAAATGGCGCTGTCTCAATCACGTGCTACCAATGCTGCCAGTCAGATTTCAATATTTTCCGATAAGAAATCGAATGAAAAATCGATAAAATCGTAATTCTACTGGCGTCCACCTCTACAACGAATTAATTTTTGTAAATCGTTTAATACCTGAGACTATTCTATATTCTATATCTATATCTGATTCTATATAACAATTTCGGAATAAAATACTTTTGTGTTTTGTGTTTTAAACCGATTAGATATTGAAAATAAATCCTATATTATAAAACTGAAGATTGGATTTTCGTGTCCAGAGACTTTTCGCTGAACGGCTCAATGAATTTGCTTAAAAATGAACATACCATTAGTACACCATCATAATTTGCTAGTGTCCCCTTTTCAGATATCTATTTTTAATAAAACATAATAAAACTAGCGCAACAAAATATTGGATAACCTCACTTTTGCTTCAAACTTAAAAAATGGCGTCTCCACATCAAAAGCATGACGCCGTCGATTTCACGAGACAACCAAGCACACCAG
>JAQGBY010007051.1:0-12258 GCA_034698785.1 Mycogona germanica | reverse complement strand
TAGTGCCTAAGCACCGAGAGGGGTACAGAATCTTCCTGTTGTGACCCGTCACTTCAGTGAATTAAAAAAAAAAAAAGGAGCCCGCTAGAAAGACCATTTGAAATTGACATAGAATCACTGATGATTAGCGTCAAACATATTCTTATATTTGTGAAAAATACGAAGTATAATTTTGTTCTTCAGACACGATGGAAATTTATATATTTAATTATGTTAGATATATCACATTTTTATCGAATACAAGCAAAAAAATGCTTGTTTTCTTTTAGAATAGCATAAAAATGCAATCAAATCAAAATTGGCGCATCTTGTGTTCACCCTGTATGAATATTTACCGCGCGCAGCATAAAGCTCCCCCCCGAATGAGCTTCCCGTAATACACCGGAGCTCTCCAATTTAGCAACGGATGGGTGACTAGAGTATCCTCAGTCATTGGTGTGTTTCGCATTATAGGGTTACAAATGCTTAAACAAATTATTTTAACTTAAAAAACTTATGACAGCAAAGACCAGATCATGCTTTAGCAAAAAACTAAACAACAAATAAACACGGCACAATTCTGGCACAACCAAGTTCTAACATCACGCCATCTAGTGAGCTCATTAGGCAGCTATTTATTTGATAGTTTCGTAATACGGATTTTGGTTTCGAATGTGACAAAAAGGCTTCGGGAAAAACGACTCAGTCGTGCGCGCACATAGCACTCTGCAAAAATTTTCAAAATGCTCAATCGTGCGTTTTGATCTGCTTTATCGTGCTGTTTTGAGAAAAAACAACTATATCTATGCTGTATATGACTTCCCGAATTACAAAAATACCTTTTTATTTCTCTCAGACAAAACAATTTCATGAAACTTGGGCGCGACATGGCTCTTCACCGTTACCTGCATTTCAAGTGCGCGTGTTACATCCAATATGTGACGTCTGGTCAATGTGAATTTTTTTATATTTAAGCTGGCACTGCGGAAAATTCCTGGTCACTATGAACAATAACCCCAATGTGCTAACCAACTGGACTTGACACAGTGATTATTAGTACTGGACATCCGAAACTGCTGATCACGAAATTTTTTATGTGGAAACGAATCGGGCAAAGTATATAATGTCATTATGTCTTTAAATTGGACTGCTGCTCCAGAACAAGGGTAGCTCGAAATATCGGGTATAGATGATGTGGAGAAATGAGAATTGATACTCATGTCATCACTGATAAAGGGATGAGGAACAATAGCTCAACGTTAAACCAAAGCCAACAATTAAAAAATTACTCCATAGTTTTTACAGTAATTTATACTAGTATGAGGACAAACGCAAAGTACTACAATAAGCAAGAGCAGAGGAGTGTAAACCCCAATTTTAATTTCCTAGGGTCTGCCACTCAGATCGTCTTTAATATCACTGGGTTGATTTCGGTTTACCATTTTGCTGCAACATCTCAAATAATAAATTGAGAATGCTGCGTAACAATTCGACATCAAAATATGTAAAATGTTCAACATGTAAAAATTGGTCTAGACAACAGCTTATACGCATTGTGAATTTGTTGTGTTCATTCATTCAACTTGCAAGAATTTTTTTCTTATCGCACTTTTTTTCTCACATCTTATCGAAATAACAAAACATAATTCCATAGCATGGTTTTGCCATTGTTAACGGAGCATTGATCTGGAAGGAATCCTGATACGACATTGCTTTCAACTAGTTTGCACCTCAACCGGACGTACGGTTCTGACCGTACAATGTCGATCCAGCAAATTTTAAAATTGCCAAAATGTGTCCGACATCAATTTTTACACTATATTCAATAAAAAAATCTTGGCTTATACATTTTTTTCCTTCTCTCGGGTAGATTTCTTTCTCTCACAGGAACGGGTGACTCGAAGGAAAGAGATGGGAGGTGAATGTTAAGGTGGGGGTGAGCTAGTAGGAGAGAGAGGGTGGGGCTGGTGAGAAGAGGCCGAGGAAGGAGGAGGGTGCTCTGGAGAGGTGCTTGGGCACACTAGGCTAAGACTTAGAGAATTGGATTTTTCTCTAACTCCCTGCCGAGAAGATAAGCATAAAATCGATAAAAACGAACGCGTTGTTGAGATGGAGGAGACACAAAATTTCCTCCGACCTGAGAGCGGAGGAATAAGTGAGGGATGTTCGTAAAGTTGTTCGAATCGATTCCTTGTTCATTTAAATATGAAATTATTTATTTAAGTAATTATTTAAATATGGCATAAGGGGCTCAAATAATTATGGCGTGATGAGGGGCTTATTGCATTGTAACATAAGTTTTCCCTGTACAATTTGATTATTAAAAATAAAATAATTATAATCTTCTAATAGTGAGTGAGATACGAATTCAACATTGTTGGATATGGTCTGATAGGAAGAGGTCACATTCAAATATCAACCTTCAAAAAAACTATATCGATTTTGCCAAGTTTAAAATTACAAGTTTATCTAGATCTACAAACGTTCTTACTCGCGTAATACTCTTATCAACATAATAGTAATTCGAATAGTCACCGTAAACAAGTATACACAAACAACAATGCAAATAGCACCTTTCCTCAACTACCTGAGTTAGTCAGTCAGGAATTCTAGTGCACTAAACCTACTACATTTCCCTTGCTCAATGTTTTATAATCTTTTATTCACTGTAGTGTAAATCACTACAGGATTTTTTGTAACCCTCCCATAGTGCTTAGGCACTATGGCGAGGAACACATTTTCAGTTGAATTAATTTAACGCTGAGAGATCGTGTAACTCATCCCAGCATCATCACTTCCTACGTATTTCCGGTTGAGACAGGTTCAGCACAACTTTCGAAATCTTTTCGAATGCCCCCTTCGCACCATTCTAATGTGGTCAATTCGAATTTCGTGCGCGCACGAGTGTTTGACAACCCTGGTCGCGTTCTTTCACGTTGCCAGAAATAAAAAGGGGCATTGAGGAGGCTGAAAACTACAAAAGCGTTTCTTCCCAGTTGCCAGACTACAAAAACCCTTTTCTGCATAGCCTGGTGATAACGAAACTTAAGAGACACCGTCACCAACGCGTTTCGGGACTGCGTAGGTAAAAATTGATTATAAAAAAGGGGAGGGTTAGGTTGGGATTTTGCTAGAGCCTAAATATGAGTAGAAGCTGGTTCCTATTGTTGGTGTGGGAAGACCTGGTTCGTGTCTAGACAGTTGACAACGAAGGACAAAACATCAAACGCAATAATTAAATACACACGAAAAAGAAAGGTTAATAATAAAAGACTGTCTGGCGAAAGGAATTGCAAAAGTTATTCCAATTAGACTTTTTCGTTAATGAAGATTAATGAAAGAAGAGGTTTTAATCTCAGCACGATAAGTAATTGCAAGTTCACTTTTAATAATCATATTAAGAAATTTGATCAATCGAGAGTTTTCAACAGTGATCCAGAAATTGGAAAATTTATGGAAAGAACATTGATTTCTTAACTATTTTAATTTATTCAATTCAAATATTAATTTGAAAACTTCGTGAAATATATATCAACTTGTTTCTTTAACAAAATAGAAGCTTCTCTTATCGGCAGTTAACTGCAATTATGATTGTTAACAAATATTCTATTCAATAATTAAACTAATTTTTTGAGCAGGAACTTATTTTTACTTTAGACAATTCAAACAAGGAGAACAAGTCGTACTACTAGTATAAATGTGGTTGCCACAAACATATTCAAAATTCTCCCATTTCCTTTTATCTTTTCCCTAAGGTATGCAACATTGGTACTTGCGGAATTGAGGTCACCACGTTGCTTCTCGTATCTGTTTCCACCGTCTCTATTTAGCATGCGCAAGGCACGTCCATTATTTAAGTATATCTCGAAAAGTAAGACTAGGAACAATCCGAAAAAGAGACCACTTTAACAATTTCCTCCGAGTTGAAGATTCGCGAATACGGAGCTCAGCGTACAAGCGAAGATGTGCAAAGCAGTGAACCGTGAAGTAGATTCAGTAATCTCATAGCTAGGAATTACGAGTGCATGTACTGCTATATTTTGAAAATGAATGGTGATCTTCATTGCTTATCGATATTTAAATTAAATTTTAATTTTAAAAAGCATAGCTTTATAGCTCAATGGCTTTTATGCCAGCGCACGCTTCAAATAAAAATGAAATTTTTAATTTTATGAAAGGAATGTAATTTTGTGAATTGAAAGGAAGGTTTGGTAAGTTGGTAAAGTTGAGTGTGTGAATTAAAAAGTAAACTGATTTGAAAACTTGTTTTGAATGTCTGTAAGTCTTTGATGGAGCCTTAGCCGTAACGTCAACCACATGAAATACTGAAAAATTTCAAAATATGACGGACGATGTATCTTTATAAATGTCATAGATGTAATATTAAAACGGGTTAATTAAATTTAAAATTGACGGAATAGCGCGTACTTTCCTATTACTGGAGACGGCAGTTTTTGGTGCCCGAATTCCAAACTTCATGAAATGGGCAATGAAATTCAAACGGCTGGCTTGGATGGACGCAGCAAAAATGGAATAGCGGACGAGGAAAAAAAAATGAAGCCGTGATTGGCCGTAAAAATGACATCGACGCGAAGGGGGAGAGTATTTTCCTCTATAGCAGGCGACATTGTCGTCGTCCCCCTCCTCCTCCTCCTCCTCCAATACAAACGGCGCCATCGCCCAAGATGAAGAAGAATGCCACTGTCATTTTACAGGTCCGTTCGCGACCGACTATTAAAGCAAAACAAGATCCAATCAATCACGGCAGGCATTAAACGGTGCCCCAAGTTATAACGCGGGGATCCGTTTATGGTCGGCTAGGATCGGCCCGACCGACGGTCACTAGACCAAGCTGGACACCGTGTCCAGGCTGCGGGAAGGACCGATTCTCTATACGACTGAATGACCAAAGTCAAGTGATAGTAGGCGAGTGATCGGACGATAGATCTAAAACGATCAAATCATTAATCTCATTTATCAATACCCTTCAGCAAAAACCTAACCCTTTAGGAAAATAGGTATAACGCATTGTAGAATATACAGTATATTATTTTTTGTCAAGTCATGCAATGCGATGCATGCAAAAATATGAGCGTAGATTGAAAACCTCAACATATAATATTTTAAGAAATTTAAATTTGATTTATTTGTGATGATTGAACTAGTTTGAAAATATTTTTAATTTCACCTACTTTTCTTTATTTAAATTTGTGCTTAATAAAAATTACATATGTTTGAGACGTGGTTGAATTTTTGGAATTTGAAAAATTGTGTTTGCATTTTTCATACAAGGTCAGTAGAACTGATTCCTGGTCGAGTTCATTTTCGCGTCAATCTGGCTATTGCGTGACCCCTTGTTGGAGCCAGCTCGCAATCAACCGTCGTACCTTGGTCCAATGGTTGATGCAAGACTAGCGTGGGAGGTTCATAGTGCTGTGAAGCGCCAGCCAGAAAACCATCCCACACTTACACCATTTCCCCCCCCCCCTCACACAAGCCCTCCGTCCGTGCACGAGAAATGATGAGAGTGGCGGGAGGAAACAGTGGGACGATGGGGAGGATGTCCTCGTAAATTAAAGGGCAGTTTTCGAATTAGAAGACAATTTAACATGGCGGCCGTATCACTGCCATATCGCCGGACACTATCTTTGCGAGGGTCATTCGGAAAGGACATTTTATACGATTTCGACAAATTTACTGCCAATTTCGCCATAATGGCGACATTAACATGAATTAATAGAACCTTCAGATTATATACAAATTACTTTCTTTCCATTGTAAGTGTTCCAATATTAATTTCTAATTAGATAAATTGAGAAAAGATTCTGGACTCATCCAAAAGAATCCAAAAAGAAAGAAAAGAATCCTTTCTCAATTTATCTAATTAATCAATAACCCCTGGCGTCTCTCACATTACTAGTATATTAATTTCTAAATTCTAAAAATATTGCAAAAAATGGCTTATTGCGTATGTTTTCACCTGAAATTAATTTTTTTCAATTACAATTTTCAATTTTTATGCCTGGATTGTTCAATGATTAATCCAGAATTACTAATAAGTTAATAATTATATATTATAATACTATTCATAATTAATTAAGAAAGACAGTGCGATTGTGATGCCTGTGGTGGATTGGTGCGAAGGGCCGGCCGAAAATAGTAATATTTTCGACCGACCACGCCAGCCTTCATGATGGCTTTCCTGCAAAAGCACGATGCCACCAGTGATTATTAACCTTCAGGGGCAGGGTTACTGATTACCAGCGGCGAATGACGCGTTGTGAGTCTAGAAATAGCCTTTTACGTTCGAGACTCATTATGTTGCACTGGGAATTAATAGCCACTGTTACAGCCGTTATGCAACGCCATTGTAGGTCATTGGCATTCGAACATATGATCGTACTAGCATTAACCTCTCCCACATCATAAATGGAATTGCCACATGTGGGGAAACGTACATTCTTTATCACATAAACAAATCTGTATCTCGGTGCAAAGATACCACTTACGAAATAGGAGCGCGATCAACCAATATATTTTAACACTAACGAAACCAGTCATTGGATCGATTGCTTTCGATAAATTCGCATTCCTCAATGAAACCTTATTTTTGTAAATACTCGTATGTACTGCAAAAAAGCACGATTCACCAGGGGAAAAAAATGTCATGCGAGAAATGCTATAACCCTTTAACAAGAAGAATCGATATCCTCCACCATAAAAAGTGAACATTCGTGGATACAAGAGTGTATACTCTGTAGGCGCGACGCCGATATCGCAGCAGTTCAGATGGACGCGATTCGATTCTGTTCCCAGACCACGGCTTGACCTAATCCCGGCTCGACCATAATACGGAGCAATATAAATTAATCGATGTGTAGTCGGAACGAGCTAGGCCGAGCGAGCGAACGAGAGCGACGCGGAATTCAGCGGGGACAAAATAAAATTAGCCCTAACGAAGTGTTGTTCTTCTGTTACCCTCGCTTTGCCCCGGATTCCCAATTCCTGCCTTCATCCTCACCATCTCCCTTCCAACACCCCCGCCGGCCCCCGCCAGCAACCATCCCTCACTCTTCTCTATCCCCACCCCACCCCACTCCCCTTTCGCTCGATTTTCGTCGGTCGCAGCGCCATAAAAGGACAAAGCGGCGACGACGCCATTCATCGCCGCGGAACGAAATTGCGACGCACTCCCCCACCAAAGTTACGACGACAGCTTCCCTTTTCCATCCGCAACAGCAACTCTTGTGCTGGGCCTGATGAGCTGATCGAAAGCGCTTTCAGCGTCAAGCTCGTAATGTTTGCGAGCGCCTTTCACCATATTGTCACGATACACATGCGACCACTAGCACACCCGAAAAGGACCCCCCCCCCGAGAAAGAAACAATTCGATATAACGGGATTCCAGCCAATCGCAAAAGATCGCATGAGGTTGACTCGCATTTCGATCTCGAAACACCTGACTACATGAAGTGTTAATAAATACGTTCACAGCAATCAATAATTAAAATAATATAATGGGAAATCAGTATTGAAAAGACTTTAATCACTCAGGTGTTCCCACAACTGTCATTTCCACTGTAAACCAGATAATTGACCCTATCAAATAGCAAGGTGTACCTTGAAGAGCGCCGGACGACAAAAGACGAACAGAGTCGTTGACAAAGTCTTCATGACAAAGTCTTCAAGGAATGACCCCTCCGAGGGAGTGCGGATGCTCCTAATGCCAATTTAATTTTAATTAAAATGCATATGTTTCGACATAAATACGACTGTAGGTGCGTTGTTATCTAAGCATGAATGTTGGACTACTTCATTATTCATGCACAATTGTAAAATTGTGCTTCTAATCAAATCTCTTCGGGATTTTTGTGCGCGATCAGTTGAAGGAGTCAAAAGATAGGTAATAAATTCAGCTGATCTTAACGATATTCGGCCCAACGTAGTTTCCATTTCTAAACGTAATTGGAGCTTCTTTAGTTAACGCAATTAGGAAGCTCTAATTGGTTTTTGCTGGCTTAATTCGCCGGGCGACATAGCCATGACAACGAAGCGAACGAGATTCAACTACTGTTGTACATGCATATTGAAGCAGCTTTCCTCCAATCACGTACGCCGATCTGCGGCCACTTCCACCAATCGCCACAGCGGCAAACGACTGTAATCGAACGTCGTCGTCGTCGTCTTTGCTAATTCGGTTAAAGAGTGGTGACAGCTTTTAGCCTCCCCACCGCCCTTTGGCGATGCTGTCCTCGTGTGACTTGACGATAGGGAGCACCTTCTTTAAAGGGACATGCCACGGGTAGCTGCCCACATTCGTTAAAACAAACGTATTTCGAAAATATTTTAACAATACAGAGTATGTTACCCCATCTGTAATTACAGATTAATTTATTTGGATCAATTTATTAATCAATATTTTATTCCGGGTTATTCTTAACTCAGGCGTAGCCAGGTAACCACCTGGTATAATTATAAAGGCGTTTTGCACATGTACCTATCTTAAATGCGTAACAGGGACTATCGAATCAAGGTGGTGGGATTGTGAGGGAGGGGGCGGGTCCTTGATTTTTTGCCCATGGCGCGTTTCTCTTTAAATGGATGCCCGTGTCGAAACTCTATGGCGTGCTCTCAGAGAGAGTACTCTGTAGCACACGCGAGACGGACGATCGACGAGCTGCGACGCAAATGGAAAATTAGAAACGCCGTGAACATTAGACGCCCTTATCGGCTATCTTTACGACGTACGGGCACTAACGATGCCGTCGTCCCGGCTCTGATCTACCGCCACACTGACAACCGGGTCTCGGCCTAACAGCGAACCCAATTCTATATCGTCGACCCATAACGATAAAAAAGTTGATTTTTTAACAGTGGTCATTAGTTTAGCCCTATTAAGCCCCAACCAATCACGCTGCAAAATAAGATATTCTGTCTTGTTCAAACATTATCTTGAATAAAATGTGTTCCAAATCAAAATTAATCAATTCTGCATCAGTATTTTATAAATCTGATTATTATCTTTCTTTTTTTTAAGTATTTATTAAGACGATGTTTAAAAATTATTTGGACTCTTTCTAGATAGAGAAAATTCATTAGGGCGAGTCCAAATATTTGTTGTATGAGTTTGTTGAGTTTCAAATGAATGCTTCATTCTACATGTGGCGATGGCTCGGACTTGACAGTCAAAATCTTCCATCACTAATGGAATCGAGCACGAAAACATTATTAACAATTTGAATGTCATTAATTGAAGACTCAATTCTGGCCGAGAAGAATGTGATTCCGATTTCGGTGATCTAGAAACTGTTATTACAGTTTTGTCGATATCGTGGAATGAAATTGGGCCCGCCAAACTGAATACTGAACTTTAAAATACTAATGCCAAGAAAATATTGACCCGGTTTCCAACTTTTTAAAGTGAAGCCCGATCGGTGACCCAGCATCGTCCTCCATTTCCGGCCATCAGCGAACACGTCACGAATGGCATCGTGCGTTACCAGGTCCTTCACCCCCCCCCCCATTCCCCCTCTCCGCGCACAATTTCGGCACGAGTCCTCGTCTCTTTCTTTCGTTTAACCATTAACCTTTTAATTAGCATCTGCCGAAAGCGATTAGCTAGATTCGACTGTGGGCGAATACTCGCCAATAAAGATTCTATTTGCGACTCCCGAACCAAAAGATCTGGAAGGTGAAGCAACGATCACAGGGCCGGCAGCCATCTTGTCATTTCCATGACGCATTTGAACGCAACTTAAGACTTCTAATCGAATCTCAAGTTTCAACTAATGTGATAAACTATTCCCAAACTTGCACAGTATTCAGCAATTAAGATGAGTGAGTTCGGGACAGCTCCGAATAAAAAGGAACTCCCCGCATCTAAAATATTTAATTCGCCCTAGGAAATTTCTTAACAGAATTAAACATCAATTAAACGTAACGCAAATGCGAATAAGACTTACGAGCGTAATTCCAGAATTCAAAAACACAGTTCTATGCGGATTAATTGAACTGAAGATGCTGACAATACCGTTATCCAAATTGCACCCTACACTGTATGGGATTTTTTAAAAGAAAATTCATTGATTTTAGAATTTTAATCGCAAGTTGCAGAATATTCATTCCACATCCTTCCTCTCCATGAAAAACATACGCCAATTCAGTCCAGCGTCATCAGTCGTCGTTGCTGATACATGGCTGCGCTTGTGACGCGCGCAGTCGTGTCACCTCGTATATAATGGGTCACGTGACTGTCTGACCAAACGACACTCTGTATAACGCAATACGACCTGCTACGATTGAGACACCCCGAATTTCGACAACAATTCATCAGGCCTCGTTCCACGTAATTACATAGGAGAACAATGGGGGCTAAAACGGCGCGTTAATTGTCATCGTTTCAAATAATTACAATTCCAAGTTTCGCAGCCGGAGCCCTCACGCATGCGTAGATCAGTAGACCAGAGAGGAGCGAACCTAGCGGCGCGAAACGAAATTTTTCTCGCGCCCGTGAGACCCAGCAATGGCGGCGGCGGCGGCTACCAACAATTAGTTTATCGCATAATGGCAGCTAATTAGGCCCCCGGTGGCATGTCGCAGCCAGTCGGGTTTAACGTGTACTATAGGGGGCGCTGCGTGTTTTCCCCCTCTTTCACGATCGATCCTTGCCACGCCCGAGGGTACGATACTTAAAGTGGGCGGGGGGGATGAGGGTGGTGGTTTGGGTTCCCGGCAATATCGGACCACCACCACCACCACCTCGGTGGAGAAGGGGATGGGGCAAAGGATGGAGAGGGCAAAAGGTGAGCGACTCGGCAATTACATTTCGGAATAAGAAATGTGACGACGCGATTCGAATATATAGAATCGCGTCGTTACAATTACGGTTCGGTGCGAATTATCATTTCCAACGCCATATCCCCTAATGCAAGCTACGTTACATCTAATTTGAGGAAGTTCCATAAGTTCATGAGCATCTCGTAAATCGGAGTTGCTCGGAACCAATAACCTCAAAACAAGTGATCGAGGTTATCGATCACTAATTTATATTGGCTTCACACTTACATTTTCTTGTAAAATTTTAATTGCTGATTGCTTTATGGCAAAAATGAAAACGAAATAGCTAGTCAATTGTTGAATACGGATTTTCATTTTTATTCATACAAAGTGGTAGCTTCCAATTATATTGCCAACACTGCTTCCATACAAAAGTAGGACACTCAAAATAGCGAATACAATGTGCATTGCGGTACTGCATCAGGGGGAGCTTTTAAATGTCGCTCGTTTCCATTACGTTAACACGCTCCGTGGATCGTTTCAAGACATGCAACAGGAACCCAACGTTCAACTCATTCATGCACCCTTAATAAATTCAATAAAATATATTTTTGAGAGCGGGTTAATTGTTATTTCTATTGACAGAGGACGAATATCGTGTTCCTCCAACCGAGACTGATTTATCGAAATGATTTATTGGACCTCCGATGAAGTAAAATGCTAGACAGGTAGGGAATTCGAGACGGTTGGTGCTCTCGCTATTTTTATACTGGAGTCCTAGTGAACAGGCCTTGTCGGATTCAGCAATCGTTGGTTGCTGGCCCGCGTCCATTCAACCTCGCCAGCCAACAACGCCAAAATGTACGGCGAAACGTCGGCAGGTTCGCTCTTGTATGAAATGAGCTTCCCGAGAAAATTGCGTGTTTTGTCCGGCTTTTTTGTCGGCGCAGAGGACGATTTAACGACTGATTAAGCACCATCTGGATGCAGGGGAGAAGGATGGTTAGGGGAACTGGGAGACTCCGGTGGGGTTATGGGTAGGGTCGGGGATGGGTGGAATGGGGGATGGAGATAAGGGGTGAGGATGCCATTGCTCTGATGGAACCAACTGGCAGCCAATCGAACGCCATCGTTGCCACCGACCAACCGGACCCCCACCTCAGAAACGGAAATGTAATTTGGAGTCATTCTTTCGTGGATGAGCATTACGGATATACACGGTGCCTCTCATTCCTTTTTAGATTCTCTTATATACTGTATACTGGATATACCGTAGAAAGAGAGTGGGGAGAGAGCGATTACTTATATTTGATATGTGGAACGCAGTAATGCGTAAACTATGTTGTGCAAATCACTGTTGACTTTCTGTCAAGTTATCGACTCTTCCGAGTGTCACTTCATATTTGGGAAGGCGCGAGGCCCACCATACAAAAAATAGACTAAGGCTACTCGACTAGGTTTTTTTTTTTTTTTTTTTTTTTATTTTACAAAAAATATATTAAA
>JAQGBY010007050.1:0-12258 GCA_034698785.1 Mycogona germanica | reverse complement strand
AAGACCTGCCACCTGGACTGAAGACCACCAAACTCAAGCAGGGTGAGCTGGTGGCCTTCCAGTGGGGCAAGTTGCTGACCATTAAGTGGCGAGACAAGAAGGACATCCACCTCCTGTCCACCATCCATGACTGCAGCTTCCAGGAAGTGCAGTCCCGAGGCAAGGTGCTGGCCAAGCCAAAAGTTGTAGTGGCCTACAACCAGACGATGGGTGGAGTGGACAAGGCTGACCAGTGTCTCACCTACTATGATAGCGTCCGGAAGAGGAGCTGGGTCTTCTACAAGAAGATCTTCCGGCACCTCATTGACCAGGCCATCTTCAACTCCTTCATCCTTTACAAGAAGCTGGGTGGCCCAACCAAAACTCTTCTTGATTTTCGCCAGCAACTTGTGAAGTCGATAATCCTGGCCCACTTCAAAAGTGAGACCCAGCAAGTTGGCAAGCCTGGTTGCCGGACGTCCAGCGATTGCCCAGCGCGTCTGGTGGAGCGGCACTTTCCACAACATGTTCCGGCAACTAAGTGTAAGATAAATGCCTCGAGAACATGTGTGGTGTGCAGCACCAAGGTGGACAAGAAGGGAAAGAAGATTCGGAAGGAATCCAGATATTGCTGCCCATCCTGCAATGTCGGATTGTGTGTTGTGCCGTGCTTCAAGGTCTACCATACCCAGCTAAACTTCTAACCAGGTAGGAAGAGAATTTTGTCACCTTTCCAAATCACCAACTGTCACCTCTCTCCACCCTATGGTTTGGGAGTTACGATTTTTCAAATCGAAAATGTATTTAATTCGAAATTAAATGACAATTGGGGTGTGGGTTTCGGAAAATCAATTGGCCGCTTAAAGGGTTAAAAGCTGAGAGCTTCAATTGTTAAATCTGCGAATAAATATTGTTACCATTGAAAAGGTGGTTTGTCCTTGATTTGTCTACTTCTGCTTTCTGCATTGACTACTTCAATCCTTCGCTAATAATTGATATTTGACTTGGCTTCATTATTAATTATAGTGTGTGCTCGTACACATTACTTTATCTAAATCAGTAATTGTCAGTTTCAGTTTTAAAGTGCAATTAGCATAATTTAAATATAAAGTCTTCCACTGCTAATTCATTAAGTCTTCCACTGCTAAATAATAGTCTTCCACTGCATACTCATTTATCGGCTATCATACTTTTATTATTCAAAGAACAAGAGCATACACAGTTTCAAAATAAAATAAATAGTTTATTGCATTGGCCAAAAAATAATACAAAACCGGAACCAAACCAGTTCCGCACCAGAACCATTAAGCGTAATCGGACGTCGGATCATCCTCCAGTTAGCCGTGAAACGACGTACGACTCCAGATTCATATTAGCCGCCACCCACTCTCGAGAAGATCGGAGTGCACACTGGTGAGAGAAGCGGGTGAAGGTAAGTGTCGACTGCTATTCGCGCGCTCGTTTGAACTGCGCTTTGTCGAACGTGACATAATGGTTTATAATCGCTTAATACCATAATAATGCGCCAATTGCTTAAATCAACAAAAACTAAGAAAAAGCGGCAATTACAAATCTTGAGATTTATTGACTAGATTTTCAAAGTTCCTGATATCTTCATTTTTTTCGAAATTTATTTTTATTTGTGTAATTTTTTTAGAATTTCTAGCAGAATATCTTTCGCCTGAAGCAACACCGATTACTATCACTGTATTCACCAATTACTGTCAAAGTTTCAAAAGACATGCTAATTTCAAAAGCACAAACACCAAAGAAATTGTAAAAATATTTTATTTATGTTTTGTGACCAACATACAGATTGAAAATTAAAATATAATTCTTTCTTAGCAAAATAATAAATTATCTTCGCAAACATTGTCAGTTATTTATGGAATGTTGAATAAATTTTTGAGTAATCTTTGAAATGTTGAATAAATAAAGAACCTGCTTGAAATAGTTGCCTCGTCGACTTAAGTACCAGATGTAAGTACAAGTTGAACAGATAACTATTGAAAACCAACTACACCAGAACAAGATATAAATTATTCAACTTTGTCTTATAAGAAAACCATAGCTACGACCCGTCGTGGCGCAGTTGGTTTACGACGGACTGTTGTTCGGCGGTCCCGGGTTCGATTCCCGGTGCGGGCTTTGCTCGGGGTACTGGTGAAAACGTGCCCCTCACTAAGTGCCTAAGCATAGAGAAGGAATCTTCCTGCTGTGACCAGTCACTTTAGTGAATAAAAAAAAAAAATAGATGGATCCAGCAAATAAAATAAAAAATAAAATGGCGGGTCAAACGGCAAACAATTAAAATAATCATACAACAATTGGAACTAGTGATGACCAGTGATCAGAGTTCTTTTGTAACTCTCCCATTGGTATTTAATTGACTGAATGAAAAGATCTTTGTAAACTGAAACCAGAACACTCTTATCTTATTGAAATCCAGTATTTCATTATCTGAACCGCTGCTCTGACCTACTGTGCAACGATTCATCGAGTGGAATGAATGTCAATTTAAACTATTTCTGAAGATAGGACGCGGCGTTTGTCAATTCAGGAATCATTGTGGCTCCTCCATCCACAGGAGGCAGGGATCAACTTATTTTTGATCACATCTTGGTATCGACATCAGCTGATCTTTTGCAACAAACACCAATCGACAGGTCCTTTTTTAAAATGGCAACCTTGCCATCGATTAATAGATTGTTGTAAAATCCACATCGCAGCTGACCAGAATTAAAAAGAACAGTTCAAAAACGGTATCGTTCCATTTGTAAACATACTATGAATGACAGAAATATATTACTATTACGAACAATGAAATTTTTCAAATGATTTCAATCGCAAGTCACAGACACTAATAAAATATTTTTACAATACTGTTCTGGATTGATTCGGCCCGTTGAAAGACGAATTCTGTAAATGTTGCATCTTTTCTTCAATATTTTACGTCAAAGATTCCTGCCCCTCGTGGTTCCAGAGCTGCCAAAGTCAAACGTCAATCTTCTGAGACGGGGCAGCTACAGAAACGGGAAAAATTTAATGAACTCTGATCTTAAAATCACCGCGTCATGCCCTGCAAATAACCCCGGACTAATTTCCATGAACGAGATATAAAAGTATTCAACAGTAATTAAGAGTTTTGAAAATTAAGAAAGAAAAGTTCCAAACATTCGAAAAATAAAATAATTAAATGGGTCATGATTAATAATCACATTTTAACACCTGTTTCTACTAGTAGTATATTGAACCTGTCACGTCTAAATTGGTCAAGTTATCCATATAAGTCTGGCGTGAACTCCCATCCATCAAACCGTTACGTTCGGTTCAATCAGTTAAAAAATTGAAAATATTTAGGAGATTCGAATAATTAGTACACCTCAACCTGGCTACCTTCGGTATGTATCACTCTTAAAATTTGTGAGACATGAAGGGAAGACGAGAAATAATCATGTGATCTGGTTTTACACGAGTTGCATTTGTGATACACTATGTATAAGTGTTAATTGCAGTCAAACAGTCGCAAGTGTAAATTTATGAGCTAGACGCGAATCGAAAGTAGCAAACTTCAGTCATGCCCAAAACATTTGATTTCATGTTAGGAATTGAGTTGTAAAAATAGCGTCTCCAAATAGAAGCAATATCTTAAACTTATAAAATTAATAATATACAATCCTGGTTTGTAATTCGTCCAAAGAGGTAATTTCAATGAATCACCGAATTCGATCTAAATAAACTTGAATACGAAAACTTCCCCGATCTCCGTCCTGTGAATTTCCTCCGGCTCCAATGAACAGACGCCATTTTCAACGCCGCACAGGTTGATGGTTGGGAGCCGCCACGTTATTTGAGAACAAAGTAGCTAACTGTAGTCGCATTTCCGAAGATCGTCGCAACAGCCGCAGCAACAGTAGAGTGCAGGGCAGGCAGCAACGTCACAACCGTCACGCGGGCCGAAGTTGGACCAAAATAGATGTAGATTGGGAATAGTCAGGTCGATGGCAACCAAGTCTGCAACGAATTTAAGAAACCAGCATAATAATTCACTTTTGTGTTCAAGGGTGAAACCTCTAGAGCAACGTATTCCAAATCTGCTGATCGCCATGGGACCTCGTGATGGCGAACAAATCGCTACAAAAGAAAGCCATGTGTGACATAAATTACAAATTTCGCTACAGTAACACAGTTTGGAGACGCCATGTGATTCGCATTAGTGAAAAAAATCTGATTCAGAGAGAATTTCATCACTAATATTTGTAATGGGTATTGTGTACGGGACAGACCGGACGAAAAAGACGAACGAGAGTTGGCGATAACTCTTCTAATCTTCTATTATTTGAAATGAAAAAAGTAAACTAGAAAACCGTGGGAACTAATATTTGTGTTCGATTATACTTTTTCTCAAGACGAAATGAATTTTTTTGGATTATTTGATTTATAAATGTTGTCCCAACAATCGACCGAGGTGGTCAGGATTGGTTCACGTTATTCAGTCAGAACCGGGACATCAGTGATCTAGATTTATTAATTTTTTATCAGCAAAAGAATCTACCGAAAGCAGTTTACCCTAATTCATTGCAACTGACAAGACGGAATCTCTAGCGTAATGAAGCCAGAAAGTCAATGCTAAAACAGGATTACATCGAGACCTCTGCGTTTATCGAAGCAGTTGTTTGGCGATCAATTTGAATTTGGGATCAATCAAGGTCCAGAATTTCCAACTATAAATTGTAAAATCTTGAGTGTGAATAGAAACTGGCAAATCGGAACAAAAATGCCATTAACCAAATACAAAAGTAGCAAATTTGAAATACATTGTTCTAGCCATCAACGGCGCACATTTTATCCATCGCATGCCCATTACTTTTTTCCATTTCATTTTCATGACGACACACAAAATGTGCGCCGCAGAAATCGGTTACGGTGAGCGAGGGGGAGCGCCAGCCTGTAACGTGCGTCGTTGTGCCTGGGGTGACCCCACCCAACCGGGGAAGGGGTCATCACCCTGAACTACTCAAATTGGTATACCAACCCGTTGCTGCAAGGTCGCGGGGGGAGGTTAACCCCCCCGGAGAACCACTCTGCAGCAATAGTGACAACGTGGATTTGGCGGCTGTTGAAAGTAAAATACGAATTTAGTCAACCAATAAATAAAAATAAAACAGACGAAAATAACGTAATGTACCCGGAGCAACTCACACAACAACCCCTTGACAAATTTACCATGGCAAACGAAATTGAAGACATGTTTCGGGACAACAGTTGTAGAAAAATGATGACACGACATGATTGCTTCGGAAATTATACAACACTGGAGAGTAGAAAATGGTTCGTTGATTAATTGAGAATTAAGAACTTCCAAAATCATATGAAACTATTTCTTCACAATTTATAAGCTGATATATAACCCTTACAATTATTATCGGACATTTTCTGATTAGAGAAAAATAACATGTTCTGTACTTTCGTTTTCGGAACAATTTCAACAATTGAAACTATCAGTATTTCAACTTCTAGTAATTCTCGTCACGTCAGCGAAACTACACCTTATTTAAAAAACTCCATACAAAATTCCGATTATATACAACTAACATTATTAAAGGTTGTAAATAAAATCTGTTAAGAAAACAACTTCTAAAGACGTATCATCGTACAATAGATTTGCAACAAATCTGGTGCATTTATTTCGATAGCCGGGTTGGATTGTTTACAAAGTTAAAAGTCACCTCTCTCTCTCTCTCTCCCTTCGATTCTCCAAAACTCCTATTGCTCAACAAATGCGACACAAATCTCGGCACAAAAAAATCGACGCTAATACCGGTGCCGAATACAATTTTAAAAGAAACAAAATAACCACATCTAATTTTTTAAACATCAAAGGCGGCTTGTTCATTGGCATACGTCTCTGGCTGCAACTAGCTATAGTAATGGATAGTTTACCATCTATCGCAAATGAAATCAGTTTGAGCAGAAACAAACGTTTCACTAAATAAAACCCCAAAGAACTGCAATTATGCGCGGCCAAATTACAATTTAGTGTCACGATTTTGTGAATGCAAATCCGAACAGCAAAAGCTCAACTGGCATGCAATAAAACTATCTGCACCTCAAACGCTGGAACCTGAAAATCCAACTTTTTACAAAACATTTACTGTTACACCAAAAAAAAATAAGTGGAACTAAGTGACATCGGGTCGCTAGGAAAAAGTGTAACAAGGTGGGTGTTCATATTATGGAAACTGTTAACTTTAAGATTGATTCCGGGATGGTCTGGGATGATATTTGCGTGATAGGATACTGTACTAAACTACCACGAAAGATCAATTAGCGAGACCAGCGATTCCTCGTTAGTTGATGAGGCGAACAACGAGTGACGTCGCTGGACTTCCGAGGCGCAAACGCAAATATCTTCTGTGAAAAACGCTAGGCGAGTTTGACTGAAAACGAAATTCTTGGGAGTCATTCGTCATTGGAGCACGCCGATGATCACTTTCAAAAAAATGAACACGTAAAATGTTCGTCTGCTTTGAGGCGGAACCTCTGAGCGGTAATTCCGATACGATTAAAATAGATAATGTTCCACATTTTCCTGGAACTACTAAATCTGAAATCCTTACGTTAAAAAGTCCTGATCAGATAATTTTAACATTCATCTTGATGACGCGAATGGTTCTAATAACGAAATCGTCAACACTACCATAAAATGAAGAAGCCCTTTCTTTATTTTATACTATCCGATATAGTTGTAATTCTACGATACACAAAATATTTCAAGGCGATGCTTGTAATTTCTTTGTGGTAGGATTATATCTATATCTCTTTCATTTCAATACTATAAAATTTATGATTGAAAGCATCTTTTACGATCAAATCCAATCTGTTTAATGCATTTGTAAATAGTTGTCCATAACTATTTGCTAAGATGGTGGAAATTGCGGAACAATTTGAAAGTCGGCAACGAAGATAGTTTGAACGAAGAATAAGTTTAACTCGAAGATAAATTAATTATTTGGATTTAAAATCGAATGATATACAATATTTTCGTGTTCGGCCAACTCAAACGACAACCAACGCGTAAATAATGAAAATAAACCCCAATTTGGGTGTGTATGTGTGTGCCGGCAGCGACAGTGAATGGTTTTCGTTAAAAAATACTTTCGTACGAGAGGTGAATGATTTTTCCTACCGTCAACTCACAAGCACATTTGCCGGTCAACGCAGCTCGCGAAAAGCGCGTGGCTGAAACCCCAACAGGTGAGGGGGCGGCCAAACTCAGATTTTTTCCTGAATGAACGGATGCGTGAGCGCCTGGTTGATGCTGATGCGCTTGGACGGGTCCAGCATGAGAATCTTCTCCAGCAGGTCTCGCAGCTGGCCCACCTTGCGCAGCTGGTCCTCGGGCAGCCGTTGGTAGCCCACCAGATCGGCCATCACATCCTTACTCGGGTTGAGCGTGCCGATCACGATCACCTTCTCCTAACACGAAAACGAAGTGGCGAGACGATTAGTTTGGGGGTACGGTAACAAAATGGATTAACTAAACCGTAATCACAATGAACTGGAAACTGAGAAACTTCATATTGTAAAAATAAACCTGCACTAAAAATAGAACGATCGGTTCCGGTGGATCAGAGTGCTGTGCTCGAAAATACAGATCCAGGATCCCTAAAGACTAGTTTTATCGGTAAAAGCAAAATTGTTGCAGACACAGTGAAAATGAGATTCAAGAATGCTACAAAGAAACGAATCGGGCTTACCCTCTCGGTAACTTTATCCACCTCGTGGTAGAGGAAGTTGCAGTTGGTGTCGAAGTGCAGGTCGCGGAAGGCGCCCTTGCGCACCAGCTTGTTGGGCATCTTGCCCTTGAGGTCCATGAAGAATTTGAGCATCTGGTTGTTGGTCTTGCCCGAGAAGAGAATCTTGCCCGTGTACAGCTCGTAGAGGGTGCAGCCCACGCTCCACATGTCGATGTTGAAGTCGTAACCGATGCCCAGAACTTGAAGTTTTCAATGAAAATAATTATATTAAAAAAATGTTTCATGTGTTTCTTTGTCTTTTAACCAGGCCTAGCAAATGTTGGAACAAGATTACTTACTGATTTCCGGCGATCGATAGAACCGACTGACCAGGTAGGGTGTAATGTCGTTCTCGGCCACGTGAGAGGCGGACCCAAAGTCGCACAACTTGAGAACCAGCTTGCTCTCGTTCACCTAGAGTAAAATGATTTTTCCCCATACACCACGAGTGAACAAGACTCATTAGTAAGCGAATGGGAGGACAGGAAATCTAACCTCAATTATGACTGAAGAATGCGTCTTACCAGAATGTTGTCCGGCTTGATGTCGGCGTGCAGAATGTTGCAGCGTTTCAACAGCTTGAGCGCTAGGAACAGCTGTTGCGTGTACGAGCGAACAGCCTTGATGTGCAGACCGACGTCCTTGCCATACTTTTTCAGCACCTCCCTTAGATTCATACTGCGTTAAGAGGGAAGAAAATAATTTAGATCGATACACTAAATGTTGTAGTGACCCCACACACTTGTCTCGACGCGTTAATGACGAATTTGTGATAGTAACCGCATATATATATATATATATCATTTTCTTTTATGATGTGTGAGCAATCGAAACAAATTTATTTTCTCACCAAAGGGGCTCGAACACCAGACAGAGATGTTGCTTATGGAAAAAGTGCCGGTACAACCGCAGGCAGTGGAATTTGTCGTCGGGGTCGGCGTCGTTCAGACGCTTCAGCATTTCCAATTCCTTTAATCCGGTCTTGTGCCTGCAAAAACATGATTAAATTAGTCATAGCACTTACTCCTTTTCGTACCATACCAGAAACGACAGAAATATTTATTTAATTAGAGAATGTAAGACCATCAAAATTATGGATGGATACATAATACACAACTACTGTCCCGGTCAAGTTGATCAGGCATCGTGAATACACCAGTCACACTACTTACATGATCTCGTTATTCCTAATTATCTTGACGGCCACATCCTGAGCGCCACGGGCGGCGTCCCGAGCCCGGATCACGTTACTGAATACGCCCTGGCCGGTGTAGCCGTACACGGTGTAGCGGGTGTCCAAAACTTCGCCGATACGCACCCCTTAGAAATAATAATGAAAGGTTATATTCACATATAATAACAATATCAAACGCACAGAAAAGGCTGCTAGAGCGACCGACAATAAATTCGTTCAAATGAGACAAAATTATACAAATTTAGAAACCTGTTAAGAAAATTGTGAACATATTCTCTAAATTAGAATTTAAGAACATTACTAAATTTTAGAAAAAGATAGTCGCACGTTTTACTCTTCGAACTGGTTCAAAAAAAAAGTAGAATGTTTCAGGAAGTTGGTTGCCCATTTTGCCAGTGCACAAACAAGCATAACCATATAAATTCCCACTGTCTGCAAATTATCAAATATTTAAAAAAATATTGCTCATTTGTAAAATGGAAAATTCATATTGTACGCTAGCAAAATTGTCCTAAACTTGTGTGATCATCTTCAGAACGGAAATGTCCCTTTATTTGGAAATGTCCCATTCATTCAATCAAAGAAACGCCTAATTAACATTCAAAATGTAGACTATTAATGTACAAAAGATAGGCACTGAATACCTACAAGGAATCATTTGGAGAACAAGAAACAATTTTTAATACTCTATTACACATTTAAATAAAATTATAAGGACCACTAAATGTATCACACAAAAATTATATAATTTATTTGCATGGAGGCATTCTTTCATTATATATTCCCAGTTATTTAAAAGACGGAAATTGGAAACTTTCGAGTTACTTACGATAGTACCCTTCCGCGTCGTCCCAATTGTCCATGAGGCTGGGATTGATGTCCTGAGAGCCACGCGTAACCCACTCCACCATTCCAGGACTCTGTGGCAAATCAAATTTTTAAAAAAATTATTTTTGAATTTTTATGTTTCCCATATCCTAGTTGCACATCCCCTATTGGTTCACCACATACCTTGTACTCCTCGGCAAACATGTCGGCAGTTTCTGAGAACATATCGACTTTGCGCCTCTTTGTTCCTACAAATGTCAATTTATTTGACAAGAGAGATAAAAATATAAAGAGAAGAAACACAATTGACAATTTTTTCCGAGACAACAAGCACACTATAATTACTAGACTCGATACTAAGACGCGCCCCAGTATCGAAACATACCCTGGCTATTTTGCGAACTGTCGTCCTCTGATTTGTCGTCGCCGTTGGGTTCGTCGGTGGCATCGTCACCTCCGTCAGCATTGCGGGTGACGGGCGAGGTGACCCCAGAATCGTCGGCGGCGGTGTCGGTGGTCGTGGCTGCCGCGTCACGCGAGCAGCTGTCGTCGGCCTCCATGTTGAAGGAGCGCCGCTTGGCCTTGACCGACTCCTCGAAGTCGTCGTCGTTACCAGTGACCAACGCCACCTGGGCCACCGCCTCCTCCTCGATGGCCACAGAGTCGGGCGAGGACGAACGACTGCTTTGCGTGACGCCACCGCCGCCACCCAGCGCCGCCGACAGGTTGCTGTCCTCGTTGGTTGTGCTGTGAGAGCAGGGCTGCAGTTTCTGCGGAGGTTGAGAAATAACAGAGATGTTTCCTGTATGATTTAAAAGTCACTGCAATCGCAGAAACACATTGAAAGTTGACTAGTTTTGCTTAACATATGGCCCCAAAGTTCGAATATTTTTTGAAAAAGTCCCGGAAACCAAAAGAAGTTGTATACGTGTTTCGTTATTAATATTATTATATCAGTAACTATTGAAGACGAAAATTGCGCAAAAGGTGGTTCAACTCACGTTCAACAATGCCTCCCGCTGCTTGCGCCGCCGCTCGATTATGGCCTCCTCGTCCTCCTCCTCATCGGGATCCAGATCCTTCAGACTGCTACGAAAACAGAATAAAAATAGAAAATGCTTGCTTTCACATGAACTGCCGCCAACATAGGCTCAAGATGAGGTCATCACAAATGAAGTTCACTTTTGGCGGAGATGCATTCAATAACAAAACAACTTGATTTTGAATTCACCTTCCTCTGGTTCCACCGTTTTACTTGCCAACAGCAACTTTCTAAATATTTGGTTATTATCCTGTGCACACAATTTCCAAACTATTACGACAGATATCAGGGTTGAATTTTTGATAATCTGAACTTCGTGAATTGCAACATACGGGTGAAAAGATCATAACAATTTTCGCCCCTGATTTTTGATTATTCGATTTTAAATTAACCAGGCGAAATGAGCGGTTTCGCAGTGCGTTTTTAAGAGTTTTAATTTTAATAACAACTGACATTTGTCTATTTATCTAGCTGCTCATTTCTGGGCTGACCCGAGAATTACTCTTGTGAGACCTAAAATGTCAGTCATTAAGTTTCCCCCACCCAAATATATATAAAATCTGGGCAAATCGGGGCACAGGAGTGCGCAACTCACCTCTCGTCCGAACTGTCCTCCACGGTGATGGACTGTCCTTCGGACAAGCTTCCTTTAAACTTGTCCTCGGCGTGACCGTGACGCGAACGGTGGTGATCTCTGGATCGGTCTGTCCGCGACCGATAGCTTGCCCTTCCACGAGGACCGACAGATCTGAAGATAAAAGTGTTACACAGGTCATTACACACTCTGCACAGCACTCGAAATAAAATCAGGCAGAACCGAGTCGCGGTGTTCGGATCGGTTCCATGTTACTTCTGTGTAAACAAAAACTGTGCGCCAACTACTGTGAATGAAACGTTGTAAAAAAGCAAAGATTGAGTACCTCTTCTGAGAACATAAGTGCTGGGAGCACGCCAAGACAGATGTAATATTTATTAATCTGTTCTGAGGTCAACCTTTGTGCAGTGCAACGCTTGTGAACGACAGATGTGCGCAGGTAATTACTGGAAATGAAAACTGATGTGAATTCGACCGTCCGTTAAACTTGAAACTACTTTTCCCGCTAACTTCTGTTCGAATTATGTGTTCGTAATAGCTGTGGTTGAAAACTAATGTATTCACGTGTAATGCACTTGGTCTCGTGTGACATTGCAAGTTGAACGGACGGTCGAATTCATATTAGTTTCCGTGCTCATCAGTTTCCATTCCCAGTAATTACCGGCACAAATATTTCGTTCACAAGCGTTGCGCTGCACAAGGGACGACCTTCTCAGAAGAGATACGTATACACAGTAATTACTTTTGTAAGCGTTCGTTTCTGTGCCTGCGGGCAGAAACGAATCTTACGCGCACGGCTCGTACCTTTGCCCTTTCCTTC
>JAQGBY010007049.1:0-12258 GCA_034698785.1 Mycogona germanica | reverse complement strand
TTTAATTATTTTATTTAGTCAATACTCCCTGGCGTCCCTAACAATACAAATATATTTTATTTCATAAATTATGTAAAAATAATAAAATGAATGAGAAAATCAAGTCAGTTAAACGAATTTCGATGTTGTAGTGACGATAACAAATTGACAAAAACCCCAAAAGAATAAATTAGCCAAAAGTCACGTTCAACTTTTACAGTAGGCTAATGTGTAAACACAAGATTCCCCGGAGTGTGCCTATGCTCATAAGCGAAGTGCACTAACAAATCTCCGAACAATAGCGGCATGTACCCAGAAAAATTTCGTACATCCCCACGTCAGGTAGCGGATGATTTGGATTGTTTACTCGCCACTTTACCGATACATCATAAACAAACACCTGAAATGACGGGCAACATTTGGCGTCAACGTATTTTTGATAGCAGCCAAAAAAAATCCAGGCCGCGATGCGATGAAAAATAAACACCAACATTTTGTCTACATCACTGTGACGATACAGCGGCGAATAACTTTAACTCTTCACACAACGTTATAATGGAGTCAAGAGAATTTGCATTGTGGTTCAATGCTACAGCGCGAACTTTTCCTACATATAGAGTCTAACCACGCACTTGCATATTCAATTAGTTCCATAGTATTTATCGACAAAAGAAACCACATACGTATTGGGCAAATGGTTAATGACCTCATCCAGCGTGTCAAAAACACGGAATCGTTAAAAACAATTTAAAAAACCAAAACACATGATACGCAATAAATCCTGAGTTGTGGTGTTAGGCTGTTGGCATCTCTTTGAAAGCAAATTTCAATGAAATTGGATTTTTTTTTTAGAGAAACGCTAAATAATAGGGAAAGGAATACTAGAATTCATAGTTATGTGGTTTTAACAAATTGCTCTTTTCGTCTCAAAAAAAGAAGTACTTGCAAAGGGAAACTGAGATGCACTGGTTCATTGATCGGTGGTTACATTTAAAATATGCATCACAAAGGTGTGCAAGCGGCATCACGGCATTATTTAAAACAAGATATTTATTGTTATTTTAATTTACATCTTCGCGTCACGCTAGGAATGTTTCTACGCGTTTTGTCCGAATGTCAGCATTGAAACATACACTTTGGAGGATGCTAACACCATCATTTATCTCGAAAAATTAACCAAAGTAGCCAGAGATAGCGGCAAATTTTATTAATTGCAGCGGTACTGATATTTCAAGCCAGACACAATTGCACATCCAATTATCGAAAATGCTCCATGAAACGTCCGTAGAATAATAGCTTCTTTTACAAAACAATAATTACACGCTTCTTTCACGGAAACGAAATTTAAGAAATGCCCAGTGCCACATTCAACGGTTAAAAAACCAGTTGTAAATACGCTCGCGCATGTAATAAAAGAATAACCAGTTTGACACGTAATAAACCTGTTGCAATGTCCCCAATATAATTTTTGTACTTTGTTGAATCACATTTATTCATATTGTTCCCGATTAAAAGCTAGCAGAGAAGATTTGAACTAAATGAAGTGTCAACTCTAATTTTACACTAATAATATTTCTTATCTCAATTCAATCTCCATTAACGGAATGAAAAATAAATTTTAAACAATTAGTTTGCAATTTTACAAGAGTCTAGAGGTAATATTTATCGTGGCATTTGTCTAATTATGCAATTGTTTCAACGTGTCATTCTAATATACATTAATTTATTTGTTCCACCTTCCGTCCTCGCAGCTCAACCTCATCTCACGGGTTCCGGATGGTGTGGCCGGAGTGGACTATCCGCAGTATACCAGTGTGCCGCGCCGCCTGTCCTTTACATGTCGCGACCGCAAGCCTGGTTTCTACGCCGACCCGGAGACCCGCTGTCAAGTGTGGCATTGGTGCGACACGTACAACATTAAGCATTCCTTCATCTGCTCCAACATGACCCTGTTCAACCAGAAGATTCGCGGATGCGATTGGTGGTACAACGTTGACTGCGACCTGGCAACCAGTCAATATAGCAACAACGACGAACTCTACGTGACGTCCAAGCCGCAAGAGCAGAGCGATCAGGAGCGACGACATGCCAATGACGACCAGCAGCGCCGACAGAAGCAGCTGGAGGACGACGCTGCAGCTGCGGCGGAAGCAGCGGCTGTGGCAGCCACAGCGGCCACCATTGCCACCGACCTGGTTACCAACGACAACGGGCTTGGCAATCTTCCAGCCAACAACGCACACCAGCCGCCACCAGAGAGCGCCGTCTTCGACAACAGCAACAATATCAACAACCATCACCAACAAGATGGCGTTGAGATCACGTTCGCATCGACCACACATCCATTCCCTGCTCCCGCAGTCTCCGCCAGTGTCGCTCCGGTCGTCCACCAATTCGCCACCCCCAGCACAGCTCCACGTGGCTTTCAGCAGGTGCGTCCACTTACCAACCGCTTCCCGGGATCGCCCAACAACTTCATATCCAACATTCCCAACGCCATTCCCATCGCCTTCCCGCCACCGCCTGCCCCTCGTCCAGTCGTCCAACGTGTCTTCACGCAAACATCACCAGTAGCCCCGTCCTCAACTGCCGTCAATTTCGGAGATGACTCCACTTCCGGTATCAGCACTCTAACGGCAGAGGACAACCTGCTGGGCAACGACTTCCAGGTGGACAATGAGCACACAAATTTCGGTTCGTTTGAGGCCAGCACCCTACAGCAACAATCCACCACCCCCGTACAGCAGCAACCGGAAGTGTTTACTGACGTCACCAATCATCCGGAAGTGCCCATCCGACAGAGGGTGCCGTCGGCCAGAGGAAGACCAGGCACCTTTCAGGGTCCGTTCTTCTCCTCGTCAACTGCCTCATCGACCATCTCAGTACCCGCACCCACGACAACCACCCCCGCTCCCGTGCCTTCGGCCACCTTCGACTTTGGTCTGCACGTAGATCCGGTGACAAATCGCATCTTCACAGTCGCCCTCAACAACAATATTGGCGCATTCAACTCAGTGGCGCCTCCAGTGGCCGAAACCGTCGCACCGTTTGTTCCGTTCAACCATTTCAGCAGTCAATCAGATGTCGGTGGTCTGTTCACGACCAGCGCTAACGCTCACTCTGACGATGCCGAAACGCCATCAGTTCATGACGACATGGATGATGTGGATGACGCAAACCGCGATTTCCAACGCTTTAACTCGGTACCAGCTGTCCCTTTAGTGAATAGCCATCATGAGGTCAGCAACAACGAGCTATTCACCGTGACAGATCAAGCCTCTCCGTCCACCATCAATCTGGACGAATTCTTCGCGGAGACAGCTCCCCTGTCACCATCACCGCCTCCTCAGTCATTCGCCTCCTCTTCCTCCACACTTCCGCCACCACCCACCCCCAGACAGAGCCAGTTCCGGCCATTCAGCGCCCGGGGAACCGCCCCTCCGCGTCATCAGGCCAGCGCCCGGCCGACCTTCCAGACCTCTCCACCCACCCCACCCACCATCGTAACCACCCAGCCAACAGCGTCCGCTACCTCACCCTCCTCCAGTCAGCTGCCAAAGGTGGTGGACGCTCGTCCCGTCGCAGCCGCAACTCCAGCCCCGTTCAATCTGGCCGTTCCGTTCGGAGCTCGACTGCGCCATGTGGTAGCACCCGATCCCAGCAACGGTCTGGACCAGTCACCCAATGTCAGGCGACACGATTCCTCCGCCTCCAGCAGCACCAAAAGATCGGCCAGCGATCTGTCAACCGGCAGCACCACCAGCCGTCAGATAGTCGTGCGATCCTCCAGCGCCAGTGCCATCACAAGCGGCACAACGACCGTGGTGTCGCCATCGTCGACCAGGAGACCAACAACAGCACCACCTACAACAACAACGACAACGACACCGCTACCAACAACAACAGAGGACGCCACCACCGAATTTGACGACGCCAACGCGCTGCCATCAACCACTGTAACATTGAGACGACGCAAGTTGGTCACCTCCACCGTTAGGGGCGGCACCTTCCCTCCGTTTCCCACTTTTAGCACCACGACTCTGGTGGCACCGTCTGAGGAGGCCAGCAGCGACAGTGAGGCCACGACGACGGAAGAGCTCAACATCTCCACCACTCCTTCGCCACTTAGCCCCAAATCTCTGAGAGGAAAGCGACGCAAGATCCGCACGAGCACCACTGCCCCACTTGCTACGACCGCCACGGAATCAAACGAGCTGGAGTCCTCAGCATCCTCTTCCGCTCCGGCAGTCCGCACAGTCAGCAACGCCACCGCTGCTTCCGGCCTCTCCACCACCGTCCAGCCCACCCGATTGTCCAAGACGACTCTCACCAGCAGTAGCCCTAGTTCACGTTCAGCTCCCACCAAACGTCGCACTTTCCCCAGTTTTCCAATCACCACCTTCCGCCCATCAACGCCATTCCAACTGCAGTCACGTGGCCGAGTGGTGGACGGTCATTTTGGCGAACGACAGCAGCGCCACCGCAAGTCTACCACCATACGTTCTACCAATTCCTCTGAATCCGCCACGACGTCTGCCAATGAGAACTTGATCTCGAACAATGACGTCACGCCATCACGGTAAACCCGATCACTACATCAGTGATCAGACGAACTTTCACATCATTTTTTTTAAATATGAGAATGTGACGTGTACGAAAAAGAATTTTGAACACTTTGTGGCAATGCCGCGAAACTAGGGATATGTGGTTGGTTGCTGCGATGACGCGCGAGTCTTGTTTCAATTCCAAAAATGAAATTGGGGAATAATTGGGAATATATTTGGGCCGGCTCGTATTTGCGGGCTAAAGTGCATCGGTTAGATGTGGTTAGTTGTGGGACCAGGCCATATGCCATTTTGTTTTTTTGTCCTGAACGAACGCCGTGCGCTCAACTAAGACGCCATCTTGGGCTGATTTGGAAACCATCCTGTGCCTAAACCGGGCTTTTTGTTTTATTCTTGTATACTCGTGTAACTACAAGCGCAAAATTGTTTGACGATATATAGTATGTGTCGCATACAATATAAAAAACACCTATATAATAAATTCGTCAGCAACAATAGTCAATTTGTTAATATCTGCCAACAATCGAGATTTAGGAGCTTATGTTGCGTGTTCATAGTAACATTTGTAATTGTTGATTTGATTCTCATAATACCTTGTAATAAGGTTATTTTAAAATCCAAGTCATTACATGTAGATCTGGCCGAAATTTCTTAATTTTAAATTAATTATATGGTTCAAAAATTAATGCAATTGTCATATTTGTGAGCAACTTTTTTCCTTAAGTTAGATTCGATTTTTGCGATGCTTGCAATACTTTCATAAATCATCTCATGCAATTTATATCTATGTCATAATTTTTTATCAATGTATTTTTTAGTTTTAATTTTAAACTCAATCTGTGAAAGGTCTTTTTTCACTCAATCACTCATTTCATCATTTTGTAAGCCATCAAACCGCTATTGAAATAAACATTTTGGCACTTACAGTTAAGACTACAGTAATTGAGTAGACGATTGGGTAGATGAAATATAAAAATTCGTATGCAAACATTGAAACATTCAGCGTGCCCAAACATTCTTGAGATTTTAGTAGTTATTCACTTCACAGTAAATTGAGTGAAGTGAAATTAAATTTTCAAAAATGTGTTAATTTAACTGTTATTGAACATATGAGAAACAATGTATAGGTGCAAACGGTTAATTTCATCTTGAAAAATAATTGACTACGAATATTAGTTTGTAACAGAAACGCCTTTCGCTCTTAACGAATGCTAAACAATGTTTGATTAAACTGTTAAATTTCAGAATAATCAAAAATTTTAAATAGAGAAAACCACAACCAAATGCATGTTTCCGAAAAGCTGGTGGTTTATGGGAATTTAAATAAGTGAATTGAATTAAAATTCACTAAGATGGTGGAACTGCAGGACTACAATTTGAAAATCGGCAACGAAGATAGTTTAAACGTAAAATTTAACATATCTTCTCGAAGATAAACTAAGAAAATGAACTTTGTGTTTCGAAAATTTTCATTTTCTTAATTTATTTTAAATTTTACGTTTAAACTATCTTCGTTGCCGAGTTTCAAATTGTAGTCATGCAATTCCACCATCTTAGTGAATGCTATCATTGGCTCCTCTCTACTTTCTTTGAATTAAAATTGTTTCGTGTGGAGTTCGTTGCAAGTATTCAATATACAGACTCTGTATAACTCGTTTAGCGTCAATTGGCTACCTGAAGCGATGAGATTGGTCAGACACACGAAAGAACGAGATTTTGTCGAACAGGTCGTTCACTAATGCGCATACGTGTTGTGCGTGGGTGCAAAACTACAGGTAGGTGTTGTAAACAAATTCGCGAGAAACAGATCCTTGAGAAAGCGAGAGATGACCGCGTTGGGCCCACCAACTGTTTGTTCAACTAACCGTGCCAATTACTTTTTTCTTCTAACTTCTGAAGCATCGCACACGGTGTACATTGCTAACGTCATTTTTAGCTTTGAGTTAGTCAACAAATAGCATTAATCCCGATCTGGGAAAAAAATTGATGTCAACATATTCTTTTGTTAATATTTTAGAGTATTAACAAATAAAACATTTCTAATCTTGGTCAATACAACTGGCGTTCATCTCACGCCTTTGCACAAAACTGATTCAATACTCTGCAGTCAATCAGTATGGCACATTGGCAAAAGTGAGCAAGCCCAAATTATGTCAACAGATTTGGGGTATTTGTACTTTTAGGACTTTGTAGTATTAATATTTTTAAATGTTTACTGTCATTTAGAAGGTCATTCCAATATTATGTGTCTATGTACATTTTTTAATAATAATATTAATTTCTTCCACTACAGCCTGTCATCAAATCTGTGCATAACGTGCTGCAATAATATTGTCAATAATATATAATTGTGCAATAATATCTCACGAAGTGTATTTGCCATATTACATTTTAAATTACAATTACAATTACAATATGTACCCACAAGCAGCCCCCAAGAGAGGGGCCTATGGCGGGGGTCGAACGACCAGTTGTATCTGAGATATTTGTTAAGGAGGCCCAGAACTAGCACTAGAACCCCCCAGGAGGCGACCTGGTAATTTTGCCTAAATCGATCGTAATATGCATTATGTGCTAATGTTTGAGTAATATTTCTTGTCTACCAATCAGCGAGCGAATGGGCGTTATTTTCTTTATTGGTGTACATCGTTTGTCATGATTGGAAATTCGTGCATATCCCCCCTATAACGTTTACGTCGTAATTTGAAAATAAAACTTGAGTAACAAGTGGACTCGCTGCCTGCTTGATTCATTTCCGATATACAAGGAGGTGGAGAGGGGGTGAGGCGATCAATTACAATCGCTGGGCTCCGCAATTCAAGAACGTTGCCTCTATCGCCGACAGATCAACTTTGGGCTCGCCGTGAATGGTGTTACCCTAGTCCGACTTCTATGTAATCACCGACAATGCATCTCCCAAATTGCAGGTCAGACGAGAAACCTGCACAATTGAACGAGATAGTCAAAATAGCGTAACATTTTTTTTCTTCTTATTCTTTATTCTTCTTCTTTCGAAATAACTTACTGCTGGGTAAACGTACGCAAAGCTCACGAATTGCGATATTTTCTTTGTATGTAACTTTTTCAGGCTTATGTAACATTTCGAGCCAACCGCTACATTTGATGGTGACGCCATTTCTTAATTTTAAGATGCCTTTGAACCTAAATCGAATAAAAGATTATGAAAGTGTCTTAAATTTCAGATGCACAAGTTTTATTTACAGACGCAAGTTTTTTAACAAACCAAATTTTTCAAACAATTAGGGCACGTTTCCCAGAGCTTGACTGGATTAAACTTGCATTACGTCACAAGTTCTAAAATCTTGACTGAAGGTAAAACCGATGCTTACGTCACGCATATGTATTCACGAAGTTATCTGTAAAACACGCTCAATGCTCTTCTTTGTCGGAACAGTATTGACTCCATTGTTTAAGGTATCCACTTGAAACTTATAGAAATAGAAAAGAATCTTTTATATAATAATACAACCAAAATTAATTAGCCTAGCCGAAGAGCAGAAACATATTTTTTAATTTTATCAATTTTGTCTCAGCAAGCATTATACAAAAATACAAGGGCTCAATATCTGTCACATAATAGTACGAAAAACCATATTCATTTGATATAAAATTCTCGGTAGATTATTTTTATCGTTTCAGTATGTTCATTCCTGCTAGCCTCTAAGATGGCGAAAAGAAAAAGACTTTATGGATTGAATAAAACTGTGCTTGCAACCCGTTTGGAGCGCAGCGTTGGTGAAAGGTTGCTCGTGAGAGGACAACGGATGATGGCCGAATTCAGGTCAGTGATTAAAATTGAGACACGCAACTGGTGGCCGCAGTTGGAAATGGCATCAAATGGGTGCAACAATGCACAGTTGCTTACTTGGAAAAGCTATTAATTCCCTCCTCACCCAGACCACTTTCAACCTGATGATGACTGTTAAGTTGCGCGTTGGCAGCAAACCACAAATTAACTAACGAAATAAGAGACAGACGCCGTATTAAATAATATGTATTAACGGGAACGTTTGAAAACATAACCGAAAGTATTTAAGTTGTGCTGAATTTTTTTTATTATTATAATTTGCTTTCGGTTTTCAGTTATTCTCGTAAAGTAGCAGCGACATACGAGTTGTGTATAATTACTAATTTGTTTTTTTGCACCTTTTGGAAAACAATATTAAAATATTTGTATAAGCGGTAATTGAAAAATGAGTGACTTAAATCGCTGAAAAGTAAAATTATATTTTAATTATTTTCTGGAAAATGTCGTTGCAATGCATGGAATAACAGAAAAGCATTCGAACGGGTAGAAAGGAAATATGTGTGCTATATAGAGTGGCTATGACATTGCAGTTAGGTCTTCAACATGCCATTGGCTGCCACCTCTCGACCCGATGAACCACGCTGCAGAACAATGAACTATACCTAACTCAACGACATAAACAAACATCTCTATAAAGGCTAGTACATGTAAGTAACGATTGGGAGTAACGATTGTTGAACTGCCGCCCCGCAGAACGGGAAAGCAGTTTTCACCACAAAAAAAAATAACATCCACGTTAATAATATATTTATTTAGCAGTTCAAAATACAGATCCTGTATTTACAAATTATTTTTTCATGAAACGAAAAATTCAGAAGCGCATATTAACTCAACCGATTAACTCCATTCCACGTCCTCACACGTTTCCTTAACAAATACATTGACATACCTTATTGCTTTTGGTTTTATAGGCCTAAGGATGGTTAGGAGGCGATCACCTCAATTTATAAATGAGGAACATTGCTCTGTTGTATAGGAGATGCCGTTCTCTTAAGAGAAAGAGATATAAAAACGCATTTACATTATTAATTTCGAGGTCCTTTGGAGAACGGCACTATTTGGACGTTCGAAGCACTTCAGAAATTATAATGCAGAAAAGTTACACAATAATTGGCGGGAACGGTTGAAGTGGATTGTAATTGACTCGATTGTAATGTAAGCCGCAATGTGCTGGGAATGATTCTCGACCGAACGGGTTAAGTGGGTCTCCGCGCACATGTACACTGTACTGGCAAATAAAGGAATTTAACAGTGAGTTGTTAGAACTGCTAACAATAATTGAGGATAATGGCTTAGATAATATTAGTCTTGGACAATTATGCGTGTGTGTGTACATGTGGCTTATGCATGCCGACATCAAACAATGTCATGGGCCCCGTTCCTCTTGCGTTTGTGACACAGTAGGCCTCAATAAACCAAGTGAATGCAAATAATGTTGACCAACAGCTTTGCCACATCAGTGACGTCAGAAACTTAGTGGAACTCATCTGCATATATTGACTGTGCATTGTGAATATTTTATTAACACACACCTAGATATCGTAACCGTCAATCAGGTATTGTGACGAGACGACCTCAGGTTTGCTAACACCTTCGTCGTGGATTCATAACGACTGACTTGACCTAACCAGGATTGTGTCAGCGTTTGTTAAACATTGTCGAGACCTATTTGATGTCAACTGAGAATTTCATACAAACATTTATGTGCCCTCAGTCATGTAAGCCAATATATTGCAATATCCCTGCAGGCAAAGCAGCAGCATTTCATGAGCAAGGGCTTGTTAATTACTTTGTAATAAGTTGTCTTTCGTCCAGTGTTGTCCTGGATTTAGCACCCTGAGAATGCTAAAATCCGTTAAACTTTTTTCTCCAAATTTCGTCTTTTTGTTTAAAAGCCTTGAACTGATTTAATTTGAATATATCGAGCGTTCATTTGAGCAAAGCTTTAGTTGCGCAAGCTCAGTAACCACTGAGTTGAAATTACATGTGCATGTGTACGCAACCATTGGTCCACAATATTTACAATGAAATCTAATTGTTAAGACCAGTAAACAATTGTTTGTCTCGTTATGGCCCACCATACGATGTGGGCTACTACTCTACATGCTGTTGTTCTGCGTGACAAAAGCCTCTCTTTTCGATCACGACCAATCCATAAAGAACAATGACATGTTATGCAAATTATTCGTGTCGTCCTCCACATGCACTTAAAAAGATTCGCAGACTTCCCCCTCTTCCACCAGCACCTTTCCCTTTCCCGTTATTTTAGGCGCATTAATCTATAACGGTAAGTGGGGGCAGTGGGTCAAAGAGGAACTTGGTTAAGCACTACCTGGAAATTCTTTTCGCTTAGATTAGAACTCTCAATTACTGTACACCTGTATACCTGAATTCCAGTTTCAATTCAGCGTCGAAACAAATGAGACACGAAGAAGAATCGGTGCCAAATTTTAAATGAAAAACTTATTTTATTAACAGTATTTGTACTTTTTGGTAATTGAATTAGAACACAGGAATATTAACCAAATGAATTTTCAATAAAAACTCATAACAAAATAAAATATTCATAATAAATTCATAACGAATTCATAATGAAATAGGGGTTGTCTCCGGGACAGCACCGGACGAAAAAAGACGGTCGAATAATAGAGTGTTTCTTTCTCATAACATAATTTAACTCATCACTAAATAAAATATTCATAATAAATTCATGACGAATTCATAATGAAATAGGGGTTGTCTCCGGGACAGCACCGGACGAAAAAAGACGACCAGAAACACTAAAAAGACGACCAGAAGGCGAGAAACTCTCAAATAAAATAATAGAAAACACTCTATTATTCGATAAGGATAACTAACTGAGAACCATTGCATTGAATTATTATTCATTTACATGCGTTGTAATAAAAGTAACGTAGGCGTGAATCTTTGAAAGAAATGAATTCATTATTTGTATCATATGAATTAAAATTAAATTCTTTTTTGCATAGCACAAAATAGATTTTCTGAAAAAAATTATATGTTCATTTCTGTTGATTTGTGAAACAGGCCTCCATTCGGTACAAAGGAGGAGAATGATATCGCTTTGCAATTTAGTCATACGCAGTGGACCTTTGTGTTTCAACAAAGCACTGAAGCAGGATGTTGTAGTTGTAAATTCTTCGCTTCTCTTTTTTCCATTCTTCTGCACAGGCAAACCAATAACGGAACCGACTTACAGCTGTCATACAGAATCCATAATAACCAATGTCGAAGCAAAGATATTAAAAAATATTTATGATATCCTCGTTTATTGATGAAGGAGGAATATTAATATCTATTAGCTGAAACAGCTTTTTAGATTATAGCGAATAGCATTTGTTCCGATAATGGCTCCAAGAAACCCATGTGAAATTCCCGACTCTGTCTTACCTAAAATAATTTAGGACATGAACAGCGACGATGTATCAGAAATTGGGATAGGATATGTCATTACGTGAAAAATGGTGTAACAATAGGCCTATCTACTTGCGTATCTAACCCCCGGTAAATACAATTACCCATTCGTCCTTCGTATTTTAAATTTACATGTGAAGAAAAAAAATTACAAAAACATGAAAGTGATTTTTGTAGCGGATTTAACTTGTTCGAAACAACCTCGCCCCAATCATCGACTACAGTTATGGCAAATCTATCTCAAGGCAACAACGATAACGCAGCACGAAAATAATAGTTCATACGAAAATACATGTACATACATGTACATACAATGTGAACTTGCGTGACCGGACATAAAATAGGTTTCCTATCTATTGACAGTCTTTTTTTTTATTTATTATTATTTGTTAAGGGGTATACCGCTTGATTTAACCGCTCAAAGCCCCCCCAGGAGGCGACCTGGTAATT
>JAQGBY010007048.1:0-12260 GCA_034698785.1 Mycogona germanica | reverse complement strand
CATTACAGAGTATAGCACGTGAAAAATGAGTTACTTCACATTTAACGTTTGCGTTTATCGCGTGTCATCGTGTAAAAATAAATAGCCGGTAAATTTAAACAATTAATTTTTTATTTCGTTGGTGGTTACTGTAAACCCAGGCAAAGCCGGGAACCCCTCGTTGAAAAATAAATATAGAATCCGCTGGACACGAACTGGGAGACCGGTGACGAAAGTGAAGTATGTATCTAAAAACTTTTTTAATACTTCTGACTCGCATACAACAAGTCATGATATAAATATATGATGACACTGAGAAACATATTATAACGCGTGAACATATCAATTATTTAAAAATATTAATTAATATTTATTTATAATGTTTCTCAGTATCATATATTTATATCACGACCTCGTTTATGCGAGTCAGAAGAATTAAAAAAGTTTTTAGATACTTCACTCTCGTCACCGGTCTCCCAGTTCGTGTCCAGCGGATTCTATATTTATTTTTCAATGAATTAGAACAAGAAGTTGTAATATTTAAACAGAGCGCGCCCCGGAATGCGCCCAGTCGTCCTTTTGAGGCTAGATCCCAGGATATCGGCGATCTGTGATTCGTTGACCAACCTTTGCTGGAGGCGTATTCCAGGTCTACGTTGACACTATCGAGGGTGACGACGTCGCCGGATTTGATGATCAACGTGGGCTGGATCTCGTCCTTGCGCGGAATATAGTTCTGACTATTGCGAAGTCCGTCTGCCTCCATCTTGTGAGCCATCTCCAGAACTAACTCGAACTGAAAAGTCACGATCACGCACGGTTACATCTACAGGACAATCCACCTACAACTAAAATGATCTCCAAGAACAATTTAACCCAAGTTTTAATTCTCATGCCACGGTCGACGATCAATGCAGCAAACATAAAGCACATTTCGCTAAATGAGACACAGAAACCAGAGTTCTGCACCACACAAAAGCTGCACGGTAACTTTGCCTAACCTAGGCTGCCTAGGAAAGGAATCTAACGTGCTCTGATATCGTCACAATTTTACTTTCATTCCGAAAGGCGTGCAAAGGAATTCTCTCGCCCGAAAAATTCCTAAGGCATCAGCCGGAATCGAAACCGCGATCACGGGAATAGTAGCAGTTAGACAAGTTAATCCCGATGTTACACGAGACCTTCCCCCCACCAACCCGCCAATTTGTTTGCTTAGATTGTTTTTTTAAGCATCAATTTCCTATCGTCGGGTAGGAGAGAACACGGCTATGGTCGTGGCGAGGAAGTGCCGATGATGCGGGTCACTCGGGGCTGCACCTCGAGCGAGATTTCAAAATGGACGCGTTGTCAAATGCGTGACGCACGAGTCCGATCGTCACCGCAAGCAGTTAAGTAAGACTTTCCGAACGCCACACACACCCTTCGCCACGCGGCATTGTCCGAATAAAAAAACAACGAGTCAAAAGAAATGAGTTGCGCACAATCGAAACGTGGAACCATAAATGGGTGCGGCATTGTTTCGATCGCCCAGCCCCCATCCCATAAAAAAATGATTAATTGGGGCCCTCAGGGAAGCCCCCAACAGCTTAATTGACAACGGAAATAAAAAACAAACGCAAATGCTTAGCTTAAGTACGTGTCATTGCTCTAAATATAGGTCCACGGAGTGTAACTAATCACTGACCAAATCTAAACAGCGGCGAAATAATTAAAAACAACAACAATATATTCAAATCTAATTTATAGATTTCGTCGTTCCCGTTCGCATTTAATTCAATTTGTTTATTTACAAGAGGGGTGCCCGGCGTTGCCTGGGTTTACAGTAACCACCAATGAAATAAAAAATTAATTGTTTAAATTTACTGGTTAATTTCTCTCGCCCGAAAAATTCCAGAGGTCTCGAGACCCCATCCTCGGTTTTCCTACCTCTTTATCACTTTTCGAAAATGCGTTTTAGCAAAACCACCACGAAAGCAGAGTTGTCGAGAGGTAGTACGTTCGCCTCAAAAGCCCGTGATCGCGGTTTCGATTCCGGCAAACACCTTCGGAATTTTTCGGGCGAGAGAAACAGAAGTAGTCGGAATAAAACATGACCCGTACCTGTACGATATCGGGACGTTAAAGAACCCTTTCCTAGGCAGCCTAGGTTAGGCAACATTTCCAGGTCGCCATCCGGGGGGTTTTGAGCGGTTAAATCAAGTGGTAAACCCCCTTAACAATATTTTTTTAAAACCAAGTGACTGATGTGGGAGAACAAGGCAACTACAGAAAACATTATTGCAAGCCTGTAGGATATGGTCTCGAAAACTTATTTAAAAAATATAAATTAGGGGTTTACCCGAAGGTAAAAGGGTCAATACACGTTTCACAACATGCAGTTTAATATTTTAATTTATGGAGAATCGCCAGCTCGTCATCGATTTTACACGGCTTTGTCCCCGTTTTTGTTCTCTTACGCTATCGACAAATTGTTATTTTATGGACAGTCGACTTACTTGTGGTGAGAAGGTGCGAAAAATTCCTTCGTAGACGCCATCCTGTTTCGTATGAACTTGAACGACGCATCCCTACAGAGAGAAAAAAAATGCGTTACCTTATCCTGTTTGAACCAGATTGGGACAACCCCAATATTCCAATAGTTATTTATTATTTGTTTATGTCTAAAGACGTCTCCCAATAATATTGCAGATGTACTGGATAATCACCATTTTGAATATGAACAATCGATTGGGAATAGTTTAGAATGCAGATTTAAACAGCGGAATTGAATAACATTATTAACCCCACTGTTTATACTGCAAAACATTTTTTCCAAACTGTCCTGCACCAATTTAAATAGCCACAATTTAAAAAATATTCTCAAATTTGATCCCACCTGATCTGAACATAAGGATCTCATCCAAAACTGTATTGAAGCCCTTGCTTAAAGAAATTGCTTACCACCAAACTGGTCGTGACGTGCATGAACCTCGGATTACAGTAGACGCCTTCAGGCTGCTAAAGGACCAATCAGAACACAGACGTTGGTGGATTAGCCTCGAAACGATTCTCTAACAAAAACACAACGATCCACAGACGCACACCAAAGATTGATTCCCATCAAGAATTAAACGCATAGTACACTACAGAAATCAGAGATTTGTCTCCTGAGATTGTAATTAAGAATTTCTGAGTGTCAAAAAATATAATCGTTTAAAAATACAGGCTAGCATTAAAAGAAAACAATTGAACTATCAAATGTACGGCTTGAAGCATGATGGACTCCGGGGTTTAATTCCCGAAGCGGGTTCTCGTTTATTCGAACGATATGCACCATCAAATAGTTATTACATTTGTGACCTCTTTACAATGTTCCGAGAGATACACAATTCTCTAGAAAAACAACAATTATATTATAAATAGTACGACTCATCGAAGCCCAGTTGGTTTAGCGACAGACTGTGGCTTGGCAGTCCAGGGTTCGATTCCCGGCGCGGATTCTCGATTATTCGATCCAGGGGTAAAACAAATATTTGTTAAGGGGGTTTACCAGTGATTTGCCTAACCTAGGCTGTCCTAGGAAAGGGGTCTCTTTTACTTCTATTCCGAAAGAAGGCGAGTTAAGGAATTTCTCTCGCCCGAAAAATTCCGAAGGTGTCGGCCGGAATCGAAACCGCGATCACGGGCGGGCTAAGAGGCGAACGTTCTACCTTATTACCACTCGACACCTCTCGATCTCGGGGTACTTACTGGTAAAAATGTGCCCCTCACACCTAAGCACCATGAGGGGTACATTAGTACAAGAAATCAGTCCCCAAAGGGATGGGGGGACTATGGCGGGGGTCGAGGGAGCAAAGATCTACAGCTCTACTTTGGACCATCTCAATTTCACCTATAAACCCACCCCACCCCACCTGGTGATGATCCCAAACGGAACTACAGTATTCAGGCAAAGGTCTGACCAAAGAAAAGTAGGTCACTGACTTAATAGTAAAATATCAATTGGCATTGACATTTTGGGAAATAGGGCTTTCAAGAATTGCAGGCGCTTTCTTTAAATTCAGATCCTGTGCTCGAATATTCTTTAAAGTGCAACGAAACCTACTGAGCACATTCGAACTAGTTAAGCACAATTGAGATTAATCAAGATTTTGTCACCAGCGCCGTCTGCTACCGATCAACAGTTCAAATTCATCGGAAAAAACCTCGTTACTTGATTAAGATTACAGGAAGGGTGCCTTGCTTTGCCTGGGTAATTAGGTTATTTAAAAATAATTAATTGTTTAAATTTACCGGCTATTTTAAGTTTACACGATGACACGCGATAAACGCAAACGTTAAATGTGAAGTAACTCATTTTTCACGTGCTATACTCTGTAATGACGTCATGCAGTGGTGCCTCAACATGTTTTTTTTTATATTTAAAAATTTGGATTTTCAATTTCATTTATTATGTTAGTTTAAAAATGATTCTTTTTCAATTTATCTATTTGATTATTTTAATATTGTTATTTTTTAATAATATTTAAAAATTTAGATTTTCAATGACATTTATTATGTTACAATCAATTGAAAAAGAATCATTGTTAAAATATCTATTTGATTATTTTACGTTTTTTAATATTGTTATTTCATTTTTATATTGAAAATATTATTCCGGTAATAGTATGTGTATGTTGAGTGTTTGGTTGGAACTGTTATCTGGTGTGCTTTGTTGTCTCGTGAAATCGACGCCGTCATTCTTTCGATGTGGAGACACCATTTTTTAAGTTTGAAGCGAAAGGGAGATTAACCAAAATTTGGTAACGCTTTTTATTATGTTATATTGAAAATAGAAATCCGTCGCTCCGTCGCTAGCGAATTATGATAGTGTACTTCCGGTATGTTCATTTTTATACGATGTCATTAAGCCGTTTGATTCAAAATCTCTGGACACCAAAATCGAAATCTGTTACATAATTATAGGATAACGAGTGTAACGAAGGTTTTCTCGATGATTTTGAACGAGATCGGCAGACGACACTCCTGGTAAAATATTGAAGAAGTCTCATTCACAGCGGGCTTTAAGGATGTAATACCCTAGTTACACGGGCCAAGTATGCTTATTCCAAGCAAGGTGCGTTTAGACATTGAACAGAATCTGCACGTGTCGCTTGTCCGTGCTTTGACAAGAAAACACGAGGCGATCTCGAATGACAATTCCTCGATCTCAATTGTGCTTGAGAGGGCACGTTCCACTTCTAATAAGATTCGAGCACGTGATTTGTATCGATCGCGATGGACACCATCTCAAAGAGCAATTTGCCCCAATCTCAAGCACATTTGAAATCTCTCGAGCAACTTGAAGCATGCTTACAGTGTGACGTCACGTTACGTGAATTGGTTACGTGAAATTTTAAAAAAGAAATGAAGTAAACTTACCGGAATAGGCCTATCCAGGACACCTCTTGTGCGAGCGGTCCTACTTGAAAGACAAATAACACAATTTAAGTATGTGATGAGATGCAACTAATGGCCGTGTGCACCAACAAATCTCTAGCTAAACTTGCCGGCAAGTAGCGGCTATCTCGGGGTAGCAAAGTCTAACTTAGCGCAATATTCGAATTCATGTATCTCCAATTCTATCAGGTTTTCGACTTGAGACTCGTAAGGTTGCGACAAAAGTCTCGACACACTCTGGGGGAAAATAGGAGTTGAAGTCAAAACTACAATGCAGCTCATCAACCATTTTAGAATGGTCCGTTCTTCTACACCTAGTAGAAGCTTGACGACGCACAATTCCCCAGATTTTGACATTTTATTAAAGTTCCAATCAACTAATTGATACGCGAGTCAGAAACCTAATATTGGTAATAATTTGGTCTATCGACTCTCATTCCACTATTGACATCATGCTCGTCACATTCACCATCCACTCGACCAAATCTAGCAGCCCTTCATTGGACTATCTCAATTTGGCCTACGAGTTCCGCATGTTGAGGATCCTAAACGGAGCTAAAGTATTTAAGCAAAGGTCTGACCAAAGAAAAGTAGACCCACTGACTTAACCTGCCTTCAAAACACTCTGGACAAACCTGAGTGTTGTTGGCATTTAGGAGTCATTTGCAGACCCAAATACTTGTACCTTGACAGGCTCCCCCTCCTCCACTTTAGCTCCGTTTGGGATCCTCAACTAGTGGGACTCGTAGGCCAAATTGAAATGGTCCAATGAAGGGCTGCTAGATTTGGTCGAGTGGATGGTGAGTGTGACGGACATGCTGTAAACCCATTTCATATCTCTGTACAACATTGTGTCATTCGCATAGAGGTTTATGTTGCAACGATCGTACGCCTTGTACGCGTAGTCTAACAAATGACAAGCTATAACAGTAGTCAACAAATGACAAGTACATGTACGTCTATAAACTGTACATGTACTGTAATAAAATTAAAGTGTCATTATCTTGTATTTTTTAATTTTAAAAATGCAGAAACGACCAGGCGTTAGATTCCTCAAAAGTGATTCACTATTACACAAAAATCACGTAATCCACTCGACCAATAATCTACCACTAACGAATCTTAGAATTTGGCCCCTATGAGCCCCAAATGGACTTACAGCATTCGAGCAAAGGCCTGACCAAAGAAAGTAGGTCAGCGGCTTAAGGTTCAAAACACTCTGGACAAACTTAAGCCTAGCATTCGCTGCCACCAGTCATCCGTTGTATTTGTTTTTTCATCATACTTAACGGATAAGGACCATTTACCACCTTTTCTAGGCTGAAATACTGGGCCCAGGGAGCGATTTGGTCACCTAGGCAGCCTAGGAAAACGATCTTTAACGTGCTCCGATATCGGTCTATTCCGACGGAAGGCGTGCTCAGGAATTTCTTTCGTCCGAAAAATTCTGAAGGTCTCAGCCAGCAATCGAACCCGCGACCACGGGAATAACTAGTCATGGCCAATTTGGCCTAGACCTGTAAGGTAGCCTAATTTGGCTCATGCCAGCTCTCATGTTTGCTAAAAGGTCAGGAGCCTGTTAGGATAGGACAACTACACCTTTGTCCTTCACTGGTCATTTGACCCCCGCCATAGGCCCCTTCCGGGGCTGCTTGTCGGTACATATTGTAATTGTTAATGGGTTACTTTGGTGATTATCTAATTTTGTTTACTTCGTAAGAATGAAAAGGCTGGTTATCTTTTAGCTTCCAAATGTCTTTCCAGAATATTTATTAAGTGTTCCAAGATCCACCGCTAGAATTGAGAAATCATTCCGCCATCTTGGAAACGCTCTCATTACCGTGAGATCGGCCGAGTAACTTTTACCTCGGGTTTGCCGCTGAGTAGGTCTGCGTTGGTGCATCGGAACTCAGGGTAAATCTAAAGGTAGCGCCATCTTTACCGTGGGATAGTTACCTTTTGTTGGTACGTATATACGGCCATGAGCCTATCGTTCTAACCGTATAAACACAGTGCCCAAAAATTTTCTCTCGAGGACTATCCATCCATCCCCTGGATAAATTTGGTTCAATTGAAAACTGATTGCACTCCAATCAATAATCCTATATTTTTGTTATTTCAACTATCGGCTCCATATCTACTATTTTTGAAATTTTTCTTTGTATCTATTTCTGGGTAAGGAAAGATAACTGATAGGTGAGAGTAATAGGTGATAGGTAAGGTCATCAACTTTATTTTTAACGTGCTACAATAATTTTTCACTTTTCGGATGCCTTCTTTACTGCACATGTACTTTGGCAGCATTTTCAAACCGATTTTTCTTTCAATTCAGCGTCTAGAAATCTAGCCAGAACATCTGTTTGTTGGTGTGGCGCACAAATTCATTCTTAAACTAGAAAAATTAGCCGAGTCTTCGCTCGAAAGTCTCCGTCATGTCAGCGAAATGTTTTCAAATATTTGAAAACTCCGTTCCTCACGTGCCCTGGCAATGACGATTTTACTGGGATTTTAATTTATTTTATAGCTTTTCAATCGCTTTACAATTTAAATATGTATTCTGTTTAAAACACAGAAGCATTTTATTCCGAATTTGTTAAATACCCGTCTCAGATATTAAACGATTTACAAATAAAAAATATGGAAATCTGACTGGCAGCATTGATAGCACGTGATGGCGGCAGCGCCATTTTGGACAAGTGGAGACGCCATTTTTGGATTTTCTGGCTAAGCATTGTTTTTTTAATAAACTTAAAATGACTATATCAAGATATACTGATAATCTGGAACCAAAATTTCGTCGCTAGACTACAAATTTGAGGAATATTCTGCAGCTCAAATTTTATTCGATTCCGTCAATCCGTTTGCAAGTTAACTCCCGGACAGATTGAAACTTAGGATTAGGTAGATTCACTCTTCTTAACACCATTGAAAAACCACTACCAAGGTCGTTCGCTCGGCAGTCGGCCTTGCTTCCTCCAGTTCACTCACTACAAGAGCAGCTCCAACCCAAACAAATCTTTCGTCTGTTACAGAATTTGGCAAATCATAATTTGATAAATGACAGATGCAAGAAAAATCGACAATTTCCGCATATCACGCTTTCTTTCTTTTTAAAATACCGAATAATCTAATAAGATGCTATTAACCATCCCCCAATCATTTAGATATTAAGCGTGACTACTGAGTGTGGCACGGCAGTCCCGGGTTCGATTCCCGGCGCGGGCTCTCGAAAATTTCGATCCCGGACCATTCAAAACAGCAGTAGACAGCTAAATGTAATTTGACATTTGCTTCACGACATGCCAAACTGTTCAATCAATAATTTTTAAAAAAGCATTTCGAATATAATAAATACGACGCCGACAAGCTCGCAAGTTCCAGTCAGTAGTTGCCAAGGTTTCAGAATTGTGTCATTCGCGCAACATCGCCAATTCAGAATCTATACTTTTTAAACTTTCTTTCAAAAAATTGTAGTTCAGCAATTTGGACACTAGGTGCGGCCCAGGCGTACTACTCGTAGATCGCAGCGCCCCTAATGGATGAAACCCTACGAATGGTGTCCGCCTCAGGGCACACATACCAGGCTGGAATTATTGTCAGTCCCCCCAGCCTTTCCCCCCTCCGTCCTTCATTGCCCAAATATTTTGGCGACGGGATAACATTTTATTCTGAAAACATAATGTGGGACCAAGGCCAAACAAAACTAAGCTAACAAACGAGACTGTCACCAAGAAGAAAAAAACAGAACAGCCACTGTGCCCACATTGGAGTTTTTGGTCACGTGGGCAGACGTAGTGGGATTCGAATTGAAGAGGTGGTGGGGCGGCAATTGAGGAAAAAAAATCAAGACACTGGACAAATTCCATTACAGATTACACGCAGGATCGACCTCGTCTCGGCCCCCTTTCCCCCCCAGCCGAACACACCGCCGACACCAATTTCCGGTCCACACAACTCCCGATGGGATAAAATAACCATTGACCTCAAAATGGAGATTGGACGATAATATCCAGTTTGTTTTTATGTGTGACCGAACAATCACCAACACAGTTTCTTTTGTTATTTCTTTTTTTTTTTGAAAAACATCCAACCAAATCTCGAGTCTTGTCAAAGTCCACAAATAGAAGGACAAAACTAGGTCAACCCGGCCCTCTCTCGGGTCGATAATAATGGAATTGTTAATTTCGCCAACGCGCGCACGCCACCAAAAAAAATGTCAAATCCGCCACATTGGCGTTGACCCGACTCATCAGACAATGAATTTTCCGACAGGGGTGCATCTGAGATAGTGAACCGAGATCGCTCCCCAATTTATATCACCAACGTAAAATTCTTACCCTCAAAAAACGCGTGACTTCTATGTTACAGACAGACCCATCCCCCTTTCCCATGCGCGCGCAAAAATGTGCATGAGTCGTTCGGCTAGTGCGCCGGCCGCCGCCATGACAGCATCCCCCCCCCCACCTCCTCTCACAATCATTGGTGCCAATCCCCCCTCAGAAAAACACGCTCAACTCCGCTCTCCACCAACTCTACCCGTTCAATGTCGTCGCAAGTTCGGTCGCTCCCATAAGGTTTACACGGATAGCTACACGGGATAGCAAAGCGCTATTTTGGAGCGATGGAAAGGCGGGCGGGCTTACTCTACAGTATTCAACGCTAACCATCGTTTAAAAAAAAAAACATGTGAGGTTACTACAGGGTTGTTAAGAGGGGCGGGGATTTCTGCAAGCGTGATATCGCCCTCCTAAAAAAAATGGAGTCTCATTATTCCACAGAGCTGGCCATTCAAACAAAAATTAACATAAATTAGTGCTCGGCCATGACGGCCTCGCCACTCGCAAAATCGGGAAGGGTGAAACTAACCTGTTAGTGTTGTTCATTCTGTTTTTTCGTTTGTTCAACGAGTTGCCATTCATGATTGGATGTCTTAAAAGAGTCAGAACACAGTCTTCGCGCACACACACACACACACACCAGAGTCCTTCCCTAAATGTTTGTACGCGCGGTCACGTTGTCGTTGTTTGGGGCCGTGAGAGGCCTAGAAACACACACACACACACGCTCACTCCCCCTCGCTCACATCATCTTCATCAGTGCATCCGAGACGCGTGTTTTCGGACGCGACGGTGGAAATTTTTGTAGGTCCCTTACAAGTAGTCTCTATCTTCTCGGTTTTGGGGCGTCTTGGATTATTCCTGGATTGCATACAACCGATACGCGCGCGTACACTTGAAACCGGTCGCGAATTCTGATCTCCCCACACACACGCGCTTCTTCCTCTCCAAGGATTTTCTCGCAAATTTTTCTCGGCCAAAAATATTACTTCGATCATTAGCACGGAAACATGCGATGGACGGTCGCTGTTGGGACCGCCACGGAAACTGCCTAGATTTTTTCGGGGGATTGGAGAGATGGGCGAAACTGTTTCGATATATCGATCCGTTTCCCCCCGGTTCGATATATCGATCCGTTTCGGATATCGGGGTTTGCCGATGGTCACTGGTTGCCTGTTATCGATAGAGAGACAGATCGCGTTTTTGGCTCATTTTTTCTTTTGAGGGGGGGGGGGCTTTTATGGTCATTCTGAAAATCAAAATCAACTTCGGAGAAACTTCTGAGAAAATCAAGTTCTCAACTTCGGATTTCTGAAAACCTTATTTTCGTCATCACCAAGTTGATGATCAAATTCTGAATTTGACCGTAAATTCGTAAAATGATTATTGTCTGTATCGATAATATCGAGCCACTTGATTATGTCGATTTTATTATCGATTCGGCGATTTTTCGGAATATCGAGATTTTGTGCGGCCTTTTTTAAAAGCGCTTTTGTATAAAAACAAACAATGAATGTTATAAATAAATGCTAGATACCATGATGGGCGCTGTCATCTTGTTTACTATACAATTCATCCGATCACTATGAAATTTTGGGAAGTTGTTCACTACATTCCCGAGAAGGTTTATGCCAACTTGTTCTCTCCTATGATCATCAGATCGCATCAACCGCTATCCCCAAACCTGGACTTCCCTGCAAGGCTTCTAGGTGTGCTCCCCCACTCACTCAGACAAACCTTCAACCTTCTTCTCTCTTTTGTTCTTCTCGCTGACATCAGTTCAGAACCCCCTCCCCTCACAGTTTTCATTTAACACCACCAGAGCACATTTGCATGTGTCACGGGAAAGTGGCAAAGCACAGGAAAGTGGCAAAGCACAGGAAAGTGGGATGCAAATGAATGCATCCTTTTTTCTGAGATCGCAGAAATGTGCGATGATTAAGCTAGTCTTAAATAAAGTAAACAAATGAGATTTATAAATTTTAAAAAAAAACCCTCCCCTGATTTTCGATCCCCTAGCTTCTTTTTGACAAATCGAACCCTGGCTTGATGTCATCTGATCGGAAGTGCACTGAACACACATCCATGTGTTTTGAAACCATATAATTGAGTTCTTCATCATGGTTTGTGTTTTATTCACTTCTTTCTCAGTTTAGTATATTTTGGGAATATATAAAATGAATTACAAATGACTCACAGTAGCACAGTTGGTTTAACAACTGACTGGTTTGGTGGTTCCTGGTTCAATTCCTGGTGTGGGCTCTCATTATTCGATCCCAGAGTACTGGTGAAAATGTGTCTCACATAGTGCCTAAGCACCAAGAGAGGTACAGAAACTCCTGTTGTGATATACTGTTGAATTCCTGGTGTGGATCCTGGGCAGCTGCCCAAGGCGCAGCAGAAAGTGTCAGCACCACACTCAAGCAGGCAGAAACAGCAGTTGACTCGACTTTTTTTTTTTTTTTTTTAATTCACTGAAGTGACGGATCACAACAGGAAGATTCTGTACCCCTCTCAGAGCTTAGG
>JAQGBY010007047.1:0-12261 GCA_034698785.1 Mycogona germanica | reverse complement strand
CTCTCGATTATCGCCGGTCTCAGTGTTGTGTCCAGCTTCACACCATAATTTTAGTTTTCTTAACTATATTCCATCGACAAATCACTAACGATTAACGTACCCCATTTCATTCGGATTAATCGATTAATCTGGTGTTCATTGTAAACAGGTCGCGCTTCAATGCGGCAGGCATATTTGTCTGGTGTTCAATGAATGAAACAATACCCAAAATTTTCCCTCTTCCGCCACATGAAATTTTCCCTCTTCCGCTACATGAAGTTTAACATCTGTTGCACGTAATTTTTAAACACACACATTTTTCATTTATTTTATTATTTTGAGGGATGTCAGGCCTCACTACCATCACAGAATGAGCCGCCACTGAGTGATTCCTCGATAGTGTCGTTTCGAGACGGGAAACAATCTGGAGGACTAGATCAAAATGATTATAGACATAGCCTGTGCCACCTGCAAAATATATGCACATTATTAAACCTTATAACAACCATATGATTATGCCTCGATGATATTGTCACGTTATGTGATTGAAGGCTTTGCAAATTTTAAATACAGTGAAAACAAAATGAAGAATAAGGGCACAGATTTTAACAGAATCCAATTTTATTTCATTTCCTTCAACGAGATTTAACATGAAACAGGGATCATTACAAACAAAAGCCAATCTCAGTTGATCTTCTTTAACATGGTTTACTATAAAATTAGTCTTATCACAAGAACCAAATTTTAGTTATCTCCATCAGCAAGGGATGACTGAAAACATTGACTTTTACACAAAACACAAATCAATTTAGTTTATCTCCTTTAACAAGTTTTTATTATAAAATTCTAATCCTGTAAAACTGGTTTACTGTAAAACTGGGCTGCTGTAGTCAGGTACCAATTTCAATTTATCTCCTTCAACTAGGTTTGCTATAAGACTTGGCTTGCCTCAAATTAGCACCAATCCCTAGGTCCTTCAACAAGGTTAGCTAGCAGATTTGGACTTACTAGAGATGGGATCCAATCTTACTTAATTTCCGTAGTAAGGTTTACTCTGAAGCTTGGACCTCTAATTTTGGTTTATAACCTTGGACAAGGTTTGCTAAGACTGGGATTACCATAAGTCAGGAAAATATATTTTACCTTATCTCCTTAAGTAGTGTTTGAGCCATATAAAAACAAATAAATGTCACATCTAACTTACATAATTCAATGAGGTTTACTCTAAAACCTGAGCTACTGCAAGTCAATTCCAATTTTAATTTAAATCCTTGAGCAAGGATCTCTACAAAACTTGGCCTAATTGCACTGAATTATTTTATAATACATATATAAAGTATGAATATAACACTAAAAGTAAAAAAAATAAACTAATATTGAAGAGACTAAAGGTGTCCAATAGGGTGATTTTTTAGAAAAACACCCAAAATAAAGTATGAATATAACACTAAAAGTAAAAAAAATAAACTAATATTGAAGAGACTAAAGGTGTCCAATAGGGTCATTTGTTTAGAAAAACACACAAAATAAAGTATGAATATTTTTAGAAAAACACCCAAAATTTACTTGGCACTATGATTATTAAACTTGGGATTAATTTCTATTATCTCAATATATTAACTGTAACTGGAATTTAAAGAACTTTAAAGGCAGGATTCTCCTCTTACTTGGAAGAGACAAAAAACCAATTATACTAGAAAAGACATGAAACTATGCAATGTGAACTACAGCTGCCACCTGACCCTTCAGTCCCCAGAGTTGGGGAATCTCTTCAAGTACGACTCGTCATAGCCAATGAGATAATTAAATATTTACTCTTGAAATCAGTTCTATCCTTTGCTAATGGAAATTTGCTTGACGATACTTAAATCTGTCATCTGGTATGACTATTTTTTCCAATAATTTTTATTATTAAAAATATTTATGAGAATAATACGAAACAGTATCGTTTCTTATTGACCCGGCAATCGAATAATTGCACGGGTCGTAAATTGTACGACTCATCGTAGCACAGTTGGTTAAGCGATGGACTGTGTTTCGGCGGTCCCTGGTTCGATTCCCGGTGTGGGCTCTCGATTATTCGATCCCGGGGTACTGGTGAAAATGTGCCTCTAACATAGTGTCTAAGTGTGAGACACGTAGAACACAAGGGAGACACTAAAAAACACTCTAAAAAAACACAAGCTTGCAAGATTTAAAATTAAAAATAAATAATAATTTATTAAATGAAATTCGTGGCCAACCTAGCCATCTTCTTTCTTTGATGTTGGTGTTACATATGTAATTGTAATTGTAATTGTAATAACAGGTGTACAGGGGGTTGTTTCATGTTGGTTGACCAATTTTGAAAAAGCTGTATAAAATAAATACGTGCTCGGATTGATTTGATAATTTTTTTCACATGACTAAACAGACACTTCTGGTTTTTGGATTTAATTTTTCATAAACATTCGAAAACAAAATGGCGACGAAATAAATCGCTGGTTCGAGGGCTACATAAAAGCACTTTCCAAAGAAAGGCTATATATGTAAAAGGCTATTCTGCGATAATTAGAAGGTGTAAAAAAATGGAACGACTGTTTCCAAGTCAACAATTTATTGTTTTGTCAATGAAAAAAGAAAATCGCGAAGTCCCGATGTCAATGGGATCAAATTCGAACGCCAATTGCCCCCCCGCCCATGTACAACAAAAGCGGTAGTGGAAATGGTGAAGCGCTTGTCTGGTCTCCGGTGAGAATCCAGCAACACAAACAATGATTGCCAAATGTGTGGGAGTGTCACCAGCAACTTTGAATCACATCATAGCTAAAGATTTACATCTTGAAAGAGGCACAAGACCCGTTTTCATAAGCTCATGCCACGCCACATTGATAAAATTATGACCAGCCGCCGGAAGCTGTACGAGGACGACCTAGCTGGCGACCGGTGGAAGTACATTGTTATTCTGGACCTGTCTACCTAAATGATTGCAACAAAATTCGGGCAATCTACTATCGTCCACATTGTGACAAAACATTTTTCAGATGGGTTCGTGAAACCAAAGAAAGTTTCTCGTGATGATTCATGGTGGTGACCAGTTTCTCATACAACGGAAAGATGACGTTGAGATGGATTGGCTCCAAGGTGAAAATTAACTCGGCCTACTATCAGGCAAACGTCCTGGAACATTTATACCGGTATGAAATATCAACTATGTACGGCAACGAGGCCAGCAATGTGTTCATCCATCAGCTAGGACAGGGCATCCAGCCATACCTCGCGTTCCACAGTCAAATACATGTTGAAATTGGAACGAGAAACGAAAATTCGTGCAATTCCCTTTAGCTGCATCCCAGTCAAGTCACCAGATGTCGCACCCATGGACATCTGCGCTTTTGGACTGTTGAAACAGGCACTCGGACACCGCCGACCTACTACTTTTGATGGCCTATGGAAAGTGTGCCAGGAGGAGTGATCCAACATTGGCCATCATGCGCTTTAACGCGCACTTCTACAGTGGATACTTCGCTGCAGGGCGATTGTCTGGAGACGTGGCCAACACATCGAGCACAACAGGTGGTTGAGAAATGGAATTTTATAGGGTATACAGATTTTTCAAAATCGGTCAACCAACATGAAACAACCCTCTGTAGATGTGCTTCCTCTGTTGCCTGTGTCACAACATGTACAGGTACAATTCACATTATTAATTTTAAATTTACTTTAATATATTTACATTTTACAAATATATATATTTAAATTTAATTCAATCTTTAAATCTAACTCAGTAATTAATCATGTGCAGTTATTAATCTTCAACAGCTGTAACTAGACCTCAATTCCTGAGCCTACTCAAGAAAAACGACAAAGTTAAAGTACAGTAGCATGTACTTGTTTAAATGGCTCACTTAGAGCTTCGCATGAAAATGACGTCCTTTATGATGCCGTTATTTGATGACGAATGCTCGCTAATTCGTACCTGAGACAGGGTTAAACGGCCACCTATTCGCGCAGATGAAAGGACAACTTAAACTGCGAAGAAATCTCGTTCTTTGATTTCTTCCTAAAACTAAATATTTCGACCAGAAATACACTTAGGCCACTTAGGCCAACGAAAAGCAGGAGCCACTAAGGCCTGAAAAGGCTAGTACACTTAGCAAACCAAACACTTAAGTCAGTGGAAACTAGCAGTTAGCTTTTTAAAGATTATTAATTATTCTTACTAACGTATTCCTATTTGATTCCCACTTCCTTTCCTCCCTTCCCTTGACTTCCCCTTACCTTTCCTCACTTTTCTAATTTATTTCGTTTTTGAAATTAATCTTCCAACTTCCTACGATCATTTTCTTCTTGATCCGATCGTTTGCTGTCTGGCCGGCCTGGGGGGGGGGTTGGTCCCATCACCACTGCCAGAGAATTTGCAACTTATCTAGTCAGTGGTGCCCCCTAGTGCCGCACTCGCAAAACGTATTTGCCTGTGTGGCTGATGATTGGCGTTGGAGCCGGTTGGTGCATTTAGCCGGCCCCATCGTCCACCTCACACTAAGCATTGAAAGGGGTACAGAAACTCCTGTTGTGATATACATATCAGTTAATTCAGTGAAAATCAGAAGAAAAAGGTGTTCAAAAGGTAGCCTGAACAGAACAACTAAAGGTATTTTGGTGTGGCACCCTGTAGTTTAGGTAATTCTTAGACAACTACAGGATTGGTACTCTCTAGTACCTCTAGAGTGTCAAGTTCCATATCTTTAGGAGAAGATATTGATCCAACTCAAGATCAAGAGACCAGGCAAAAACTAACACTCCACTATAAAGCACACTAATCAAGAATTTATGGATGGTTGGATGAAGCAACCACTATAGCTATGCTAAGATCTTACTAGCCCTACTATAGTTTGAAGATCTGAATTTCTTCTAAAGGGAATCTGTAGAACTGGGAATATGAATATAGTCCTAACTTCACCAAGCTTGCTAGCTTGATGAATTTAGGACTATCTCCATATGCCTAAAATAAATAAAAATATGCTTACCCGCATGTTCCTAGCAGAGGAGAAGAGGAGATTTTAAAACTTTAAATAAAATATGTTTCCCCATTTGGTAGCTTCCAATGGTATTGTGTGTTCCAATGGTAAACTATCTCGAAAGAGCTACAGAAAATCTTAGGCAGATGCTGTACCATATGCATTGGACAAAATATATTAATGGGTTAACATTTTATCAGGTTCCTGTTCTTCTAGCCATTGCTCCACATCCAACTTACCATTGGAAGCTGCCATATGCAGAACTGTTCCATCATTTTCATTTTTAACATTTACATCTGCTCAAGTTCTTCTAGCCATTGCATCACATCCAACTTACCATTGGAAGCTGCCGTATGCAGAACTGTTCCATCATTTTAATTTTTAGCAGTTATATCAGCTCCATGTTCTACTAGCCATTGCACCACACCCAACTTATCATTGGAAGCTGCCTCACATAATACTGAATTGCCATATTCATCTTTTGCATTTATATCAGCTCCATGTTCTACTAGCCATTGCACCACATCCAACTTACCTTTGGAAGCTGCCATATGCAGAACTGTTCTATCATTTTTATATTTAGCATTTATATCTGCTCCATGTTCTACTAGCCATTGCATGATCCTGTGAATAATCCAGAGAATAAATCTAAATTCTTTGCTTCCCGATCACTGTCGCTATCAGATTGAAAAGACACATAATCCTGAATTGCCAAATTCATCTTTTGCATTTATATCAGCTCCATGTTCTACTAGCCATTGCACCACATCCAGCTTACCATTGGAAGCTGCCATATGCAGAACTGTTCCATCATTTTCATTTTTAGCATTTATATCTGCTCCATGTTCTACTAGCCACTGCACCACATCCCACTTAACATTGAAAGCTGCCTCACATAATACTGAATTGCCATATTCATCTTTTGCATTTATATCAGCTCCATGTTCTACTAGCCATTGCACCACATCCAACTTACCTTTGGAAGCTGCCATATGCAGAACTGTTCTATCATTTTTATTTTTAGCATTTATATCAGCTCCATGTTCTACTAGCCATTGCAATACATCCCACTTATCAATGGAAGCTGCCTCACGCAGTACTGAATTGCCATATTCATCTTTTGCATTGATATCAGCTACATGTCTTACTAGCCATTGCACCACATCCAACTTACCATTGAAAGCTGCCATATGCAGAACTGTTCTTTCATTTTTATTTTTTGCATTGATATCAGCTCCATGTTCTACTAGCCATTGCACCACATCCAACTTACCTTTGGAAGCTGCCATATGCAGAACTGTTCTTTCATTTTTATTTTTAGCATTTATATCGGCCCCATGTCCTACTAGCCATTGCACCACATCCCACTTACCATTGAAAGCTGCCACATGCAAAACTGTTCTATCATTTATATTTTCAGCATTTATATCGGCTCCATGTCCTACTAGCCATTGCACCACATCCCACTTACCATTGAAAGCTGCCACATGCAAAACTGTTCTATCATTTATATTTTCAGCATTTATATCGGCTCCATGTCCTACTAGCCATTGCACCACATCCCACTTACCATTGAAAGCTGCCATATGCAGAACCGTTCTATCATATTCATCTTTAGCATTGATATCAGCTCCATGTCCTACTAGCCATTGCACCACATCCCACTTACCATTGAAAGCTGCCATATGCAGAACCGTGCTATCATATTCATCTTTAGCATTGATATTAGCTCCATTTTCTATTAGCAATAATATTATAACAATATTGCCCTTTAAGGCTGCTGCATGTAATGCTGTTTGGCCATTTGAGTATTTTTTCTGGTTAATTAGTTTTATTAAATTAGGTTTTTCGTGGCCAAAAGTCTTCATTAAAAACTTGAGAATCTCAAGAAGGTTTTCTTCACAAGCAACGTGAAACATGGTGTTGTCATCTCTGCGGAACACAGTTTGGTGCTCTTTCAAGCATAATTCTGTTGCTAATTTACCATAGAATGTTAATGTGCTTTCTTGTATATATTCTCTTACCACTAGCATTCTATTAATAAATGCTCGAATTAGCTTATAGTCTTTTTGAGTAAATATATCTGTTAACATGAATTTATGTATCCACTCACTTTCAATCTCCGAATTTCCTAATTTACTTACTAGAAAATCAGATGCAAAATATTCAGCAAAAGTACGGTGGATAAATTGAGATTTGCCATTAAGTATTTGCTCAATAATTCCAGTTCTTTCATTCCCATTTTTTATTTTATTGATAAACTCGTTGTTTTCAGCAATTTCTGACTCTGCCAGTAACTTGTTCACCTGACTTTCATTGAACAAGATGTGCAATGCAGCAGACTGATGGCATTTTAAAAAATTGCGCTTTACATTTTCATTGTCATGTTTAGCTGCAAGATTTGATTGGCTTTCTTTCTTTTTTTCATATAAGTAAATCTCATATTTTTTAGTAACAAATTGATCATATAAATTGAGTAGATCAAATGTTTTATGAATTACTGGTACATCATTGTTTCCCATATAAAAGTTCTTGAACTCTGATTCGTAAGCTTCAGCCAACATTCTTGATTGTAATGGAATTCCAGTAAATTTTTGTTCCTCATCAGTAATGGTATGTGAAATTAAATCCAGTAGAGCAAGACCATAAATTTCTATTTTTGATGTTTGCTCTGGACCTTTCCTGTTTTCTCTTAATAATATCTTATTCTTCCAAAACTTAACTAAAAAATCTAATTGATTATCCTGAGAAAATGAATTTAATGTATAAGAAAACACATTCAGACTATTTTCCAGTTCCTCTCTCATATGTGGTCGGGTGCTTACCCAAATTTTCTCGATTGATGTATCTTTCAGTGATTTTAATAAATCAATTACAATATTCTTATAGTATGGAGTAATTTCATCAAACCCATCAAACATGACTGTTATCTTACCATCATTACCAAAACATTTTTTAAAAAAGTTTCTCTCTAAACTAGTTTGTGGTTTCAACTGTTCATTTGACTCCAGCATTTTCAATAAAAAATCTAAACCATATTTTCTTTTAGAATATTTTCTTCTTTCTTCTAACTCGATAGATAACACATTTGTAAAATCATTAAGATTTATCTGAATCACCCAGAGGTCAGGTCTTAATTGTTTAATTTTGAAAGCTAAGCTTGTTAGCACTTTACTTTTCCCCATTCCAGCTGTTTCAGAAATAATTATAACTCTGTTATTATTGTTTATTAATTCCATTTCAGAATATGTGTTACTTCCTTGTTCATCTTCAGCTATATATTTATTTAGTCCAGATACAGCACCTCTACTTTGTTGCCAAACCAGTTTATCAGATATTTGCTTTAACCAGTGAATGTTCGTATTCCTTTGAGCATAATGCTGACATAATATGTTAAACTGTTCCTCTGATTTTTGATTATCTAATACAAAATATCTAATTGATTTAGTTGCACTAAGAACATTGTCATTAATTAAACCAATATTCATTTCTTCAGTCACTAACCTGCTAAGTGTTGATTTATCTGTACCACTGATTGCAAAAACATCAGTGATATTATTATCTTTTAAAATATCAAACCTTATTTCTGTCTGGTAATGAAATGTACGCTGAATGTAGTATTCTTCATCATAACCACTAGAAATGATGAGTTCATGGCCAATCCGAATTTCTTTGTTGCAAGCAAGGTTAGCAAGTGTATCTGAATCAATCAAAGATGCTGCATCTCCTTCAGTTATCAAATGTTTTAAACTAATATTTATGCCTTGGAATGCAACATTTGTCATTAACAGTTTGTGTTGTGATTCTACAGTTAGATCACAAAAGCTATTTGGGTCATCTTCCTTTTTAAACCGATCTCTGAACTTTGGATTGGTTTCAAACAAATTTGTCAATTTATCATCTTGGTGAGTTATTAGAATGATCTTTTTAGCAGGAAAATTGATCAGTAGATTAGATAATTTTGTGTAAATATTTTGCACAGTTTCACAAATGAATTTACATTCAACAACTAGCAAATTGAAGCTCCCTACAGCTTCAAACGATTCAATAATATGTTCTTGCAAATCCAACATGTGACTTAATTCTATAAAAATGAAACTAATTCTGTCTAAATTAGTTCTTTCTAAGTGATGGTATACTTTTAGACAACTTAATTGAGTAGTACCATAATTGGCAACAATATTAAGCACTCGTATTTTACTGTCCTTACTAATTAATTTTCTTAACTCATTGAGACCATATTTTTCAAATTGAAGACTAAGTTTTTCAATGCTTTGTCTATGTAGCATGGCGATATCAGCTAACTTCAATTTCGATAGATTTTGTTTAGCATCTTCAAATAGATCGTTTTCTTTTGTAAGATAATGTTTTTCTTCTTTCCACCACTTTTGTAATTTAGCTTTAACATCATTAAAAATTAATCTGCTTTCAACTTCTGTTACTCTGTAAGTTGTTTTAATTTCCTGTTGAATAAGTTCATCCAATTTGCTTTCATTAGATTGGCCAACAAGATATCTTAATTTACATATGAATTCGGAAATATCAACTGAATTTATATTTTCATCTGACTTTGACAGAGTGAATTTTGGAAAGTCTTTTATTTTGAATCTATATTCACATAACTGATTTGTTTTGAAATCACTCTTTTTGCTAAGTATTTTTTCATTCAACTTTTCCATAAACCTTTTAGCATCTCCAAATAATTCCTTGTCACTAAACCTCACATAATCTTTATTTTGAGTTTCTAAATCATCTGGTATCAAAACATTATTGACTAATTTTTTTATATCTCGGAAATTATCTTCAATTGTAATTATTCGCTGACTATCGTCTTGCAATATAAAATTAGCTAAGTGATAAGCTAAGTCTTCTAATGTACTTCCTAGTTTCAAGGTCACATTTCCAAAGGTATTGGAGAGCTTTACTTTTGTTTCTTTCACTTTCGATTTAAATTCATCTTCAGTGACATTTTGTTTTTGTTTTGAGAAATGATATAATTCTTCTCTAAGCTTCAAAGCTTCTTTGGAAACCCCATTGTTATTAATGAAATTATCACGAAATTTGCTATTACTTGGTGTCCTTTTATTAACTTGAAATACATGATTTGCTAAGAAAATATGATATTCTTTAAATATGTCGTTGCTCTTTCCAATTGTTTGTAATTGTTTAGCTCCTAATGAATGATCATATAATTCTTTTATTAGCTGATTATTGATTTGTAAATGTTTTGATAATTTTTCAATTACATCCTGGTTCTTGTCAATTCTCAATTTCATGCTTGAGCCTTCACTTGAACTCAAGATTTTATCTTGGCCATCATCAATAAATCTGTTACTGTTAGCAAGGGTTTTGTCAAAAACTGCATTCGTGTAAATGATAAACTCGCTTTCAATTTTATCTAAATTTCCTTGAAACATTAATTCATTCGATAGCAAAAAGTGATGTTTAATTTTATGATATGAGTTGAAATATTTTTTTAGACTGAACTCTCCTTTTCTTGCGAGTAATCCTTCAATGGAAATTTTGTGTTTTCCCACATTTTCTTTATGCTTAGCCTGCAGAAAAACTATTTTTGGTCTCGTCTCACCTTTCTGATTTTTATAATCATATTTGAAAACCACATCATCAAAATCTCCGGCTTCTTTCATATTTGCTGCTAGGAGAAAATTACTAGTTTCTCTTAATAATCGAAGCAGAAACAGCATAGTTAAATTAATTTCATAAAACTGGCCACTAGCACCTGATGTACCTTCCCTTTTGTTGAAAATAAGAGGTTGAGCTTGTCCAATTTCTGACATTTCAAGTGATCTAGGATCTAGATCTGGTTTGTTGACTGAAAGTAATTGATTAGAACTTGTTTGGGATGTCACATGTGCGACAACAGTACATGTCCTTGTTAGTATTTGGGTCAATTCTTCATTACCTTTAGCAAGATCTACAGGTGTTTTACCATCCTGGTTAATTATATCAATTGCTGCACCTTGATATAATAATAACTTGACAACTTGTCTCATGTTCCTTTTCACAGCCAGATGCAGCACTGTATTATCATGTCTGTATATTGCATTTACATTGGCTCCTTCATTCAAGCTATCTGATATCATTTTGCATCTATCTTGTTCAGTTATTGGTTTACCATTTGCATGTTTTTTTAGTATAGCAGAGAATAAATCTAAATTCTTTGCTTCCCGATCACTGTCGCTATCTGATTGAAAAGACATTTTTAAATAATTTTATTCTGCAACGCAATTTAAAAAGTCACGTGGTCGTCGTTCCAATACCTTTGGTTTATGGTTATTTTAGGTTCTTAAATAGTCCTTGTAATGGCTGCTACAATGTCTTGTTGTGTGCACTGTTAATGATTTTTAGATTGCTGTTAATGCCACATAGTTATGTAAACGTCTTGCCTAGGATAAGTGACTGTGTTCCTCTTCCTTGGATTTAAATCCCAGTTCAGTTGGTCTCATGGAGTGGAAGATCACATAAGAGTTCTTGTTCCCAGTGTGCTTGAGTCTACAGAAGTACTCCTGTTGTATGGTGCTGTGGAGGTGGTGCTTCAAGGGGTTTCCGGCACCTGATTGGTCGATCAACACAATTATCATATGAATGCCAAAATCTAAGCATTAATAATAATACAGGTCTGATGATGAAGATCCCAAAAATTTATGATATGACTAGTTTAAGACACACAGAAGACCGTAGTCAACCGCAATACAGGTGTTACGTCCCCTCATGGTGCTTAGGCACTATGCGACCAGTACTCTGGGATCGAAATTTTCGAGAGCCCGAGCCGGGAATCGAACCCGGGACCGCCGAGCCACAGTCAGTCGCTAAACCAACTGGGCTATGACGAGTCAAATAGGTAAAATTAACATAAAACGTTTCATGTTTTTATCTCATTCTCCGGATATATGTCAAAAAATTCAAAATTACCTGTCATGTTTGGAAGTTTCTAAACTGTCATCCAGGGTTGAACACGTCCTACTTTGATTTCCTACATCAAATATGGTCAACGATTATCTTGTTGTGTAAAATTGTAGCCTTCTACTGGATTTGATCCCTGAAACAAATGACTATTTTACTTGAAAATGCTATTAAAATTTGATATATTATCGTGATCCCAACTCCCTTGGAAGGTCAGCACCTTAGAAAAATACAGAGGGTGATTGGGCAAACATGAGACGACTTTGAAGTAATATACTTTTGTTAATAATTATCACATCACACTGAAATTTCTTTTGCAGGTGCTCTAAACTGTCTTCTATCATTCTGTCAAATTAAA
>JAQGBY010007046.1:0-12263 GCA_034698785.1 Mycogona germanica | reverse complement strand
CAGTGCCTAAGCACCATGAGGGGGACGTAACGCCTGTAGTGCGGTTGACTACAGTTGATTGGAAACAAAAAAATATAGGGGACCAGTTATTTTAAATATCTCTTTTCCGTCGGATATTCAAAATCATTTCTAGGATTTCATAATACGATGATTCTGAGCTCGATGACTTGACAAAATTGGTTTCTACAGAGTATAAAAAAATAAGTAGAAGAATTGCGTTCGACCTTTATGCTGCATCGATGTCGCATTGAAACTTACAAATGCACTCCATGGGTCTCGGAAGGATGCAGCAGAAAGAGAAATAAGTAGGTTTGAAACAAAAGGAGAACGCATGCATAGCAGGGAACGGAACAGCTAATATAATTGCTAAGCCAAAAGTTTGGCAATTGCTGGAAAATGTAGAATATGGTGGTAGGGGTGGAGAGGGGGGGGGGAGTGCATGGCACATGCGCACGAGCGCGATTGCAACGCCACCGTACACCCTCGTCCTTTTATTAGATTACACGTGTACGCGCTGACTAGAACATTTCCGCGCCCGCATGCTGGCTGGCGTTAATAGGGCCCCGCCCACCATCAGCACCACCCATCCTTTGGCAGACACCCCAGTCTCATCATCCACCTCTCACCACCTATAGGCTTCCCCTACCGAGCCTCGATGATGGGGTTCTCGCGGAGAAAGAAGAATTTCTGCCATATTTTACAGTCCCAAGTACACAGCCGCACGAGGCAACGACGCGCGGCCGCACTAACCGAGAGCCACGCCACGGTTTGCGGCAGCGCGCGCGGTCAGAGAAATGCAAGTGATAGACACCGCAAGCTATGGCAGCAGGAAAATTGGTTTTAAAAGTCAGCTCCGAGCCAAATAGAGGCCATATAGAGAATAACCGAACACTCATTTTGTCCTATCTGAGTCTAGTGTGATTATGAAACGTCATGACTGGTTCAAGTCCAGACTTGCGCTACTATAGGCAAAGTATATGACGTCACTGTCAACGAACCAGTAGCTACATGGAGAAGTTCAAAATGCTTTCCGCAATTTTATAACAAATTTTATCCATCTACATACTAATACCCTAGTTACGCTGTGACCTTTCTGAGCTTGCTTTTACACAAGTGGTGCGTTTACACAAAGTCAGTGTCGCAAGATATTATTTTTCCTTCTCGAATGGAGATTCACCCATCATAAATGAGCTCAAGTGTCATTGTGTAATTGACGGGATTGACGTAACCAATATTTTTCTAAAATGAGATATTCATAATAGATTCATAATGAAATAGGGGTTGTCTCCGGGATAGCACCGGACGAAAAAAGACGACCAGAGTCGGCGAGAAAATCTCAAATAAAATAATAAAAAAACACTCTATTATTCGATAAGGATAACTAACTGAGAACCATTGCAACTGACGACAAAGAACGATATTATTTCTCTTTTAATATTATTTCTATTTATTCAAATTGTTTGAGGTGGATTATATTTGAATAATATTGATAAACTTTAGGATCACTGTTTTTTTTTTTAATTCACTGAAGTGACGGATCACAATAGGAAGATTCTGTACCCCTCTCAGAGCTTAGCCCCTATGTGAGAGGCACATTTTCACCAGTACCCCGAGCCAAAGCCCGCGCCGGGAATCGAACCCGGGACCGCCGAACCGCAGTCCGTCATAAACCAACTGCGCCACGACGGGTCGTACCTGTTAACTGCATGGCTCTTGTAGCCGATGCAGTGATCCAAATGCATTGTTACAATCTAGCAATAATTTGAATAAAAATATATAATTGACACGCCACAAACTTGTATAAGAGTTACACCGAAGTGCTAAGAAAAAATAGCTAATACAGGCAAACGGGCAACGGCTTAAAACAAACCATACACGAAAAATATGTAAAATGTCGACGATATTAAGCATAAGAGAGAACAAACGCGGGACAGAACCTAGCTGTGGAAAATCGACGACTAGTTAAATTGTTTGTCTGTCTCAGGTCTAACCGTTTATCTCTTTAGCAGCGCGGTCGCCAGACGGCAGCCAAAGGACAAACGACGCGCCCTCAAAAGGAAATGCAATTGGGTGTGAATTATTGGATTATCTGTACGTAAATGCGAAATACACGATTACACTCGTGTGCATGCGCTAATGATAGGTGTATTGCGTTAGCAGCCGGGCCGCGAGCATTTGTTTGCACGAGCGACGCTCTAAAAAGGTCAGAGAGATCGACGTAGGTTACCGCTGGAGCAGAAGACCGGCTGTAATTGTCACGTTTGAAGTACGTGGACGTCCCAACTCTATCCAGAAATTCGATCCATTTATTTAAAAATGCTGAAATTAAATGTTTAATATTGTCTAGTGCGTTTGTATCAATGCAGTCTGAAGTCTCGCTATCAACCAGAAAACTTTCCAAAATAAATTTATTCGCATTAACTACGCTAGAAAATTCGTATTAATTATTAAAACATTGGTAACTTCATAATAACCGTCGAGTGTATTCTTTGACATCGCATCATGATTATTTGATCATTAAATCAATTTCGATGAGGGGGTCCGCAACTTTTCGCATCACCAATTTGTACTATTGCGGACTGATATCAAATTCAGCTATTCCAGCTAAGTCCCCTTTCGATGCTTAACCCTAACATTTAACAATGCAAGACGTCATATTTTCATTATTTTTAATAAGCAAGTTTTGCGAATATATAATGTGTTATAAATACTCTTAATATTTTAATAAATCAGCTGCGAATATGTGTAAACTGACTAGCAATTTCAGAGGTGTTTTGTTTTTGCCAATTGCCAAATAATCCATGCAATATGAATGAGCGGTGGTAGCGAATTATCCAACAAATTAGATTAATGAATAATATATTTCGAATTGATTGCAAAGGAGTCTTTGTAAATCGTAAACCTCAATTTATAGCACTCAACACTATCCTTTACGGCTTGGCTGCAGTAAAACCAAGAAAGCTTTGAAGAATCTACCCCCTATCTCGATGCAAAATGTATAACCTGCTTGCTTGTAGTGTTTGTTATTTAATGAGGGGTAGCATAGATAAAGATTAACCATGGCTGGAGATACTATACAGTTTCGATTGAATGAGGGTAGCACAGATAAAGATTAACCATGGCTAGAGATGGACTACTCTGAATATAGTTTCGATTGAATTTCATGAGTTTTGAACGGTTTCTACGAAGGCACGGTAATTCGGCTCTAGTTTTCGAAGACCATAACAACAGTGGCACAACTAACAGATTGCTTGTGTCGCTACAACAACGAAATAATCCCTGATACGTGTTGGGTGACTGAGCGGGTTATCACGTCAACCCACGGTCTAAAATGTTCAAAGTTACGACAATAACCCAAACTCTATTTTGAGGTACATCGTCGATGATGGAATGGCTAGATTTTTCATACTAGAATTTTTACATTCGCCCGTCGCTAGCCGAGGTTTACCAAGTAGGCGGAGGAGTAACTGGAGAATACGCCCAAATGCGATACCGGTCGCCGGGACTTCTAACGATTCGGGAATTAGCCATTCGTGTAGAGACGTGTGGGGGAACGGCGTGAGCGTCCTACATCAGACCCGGGAAGTGAACGCAATCAATACGCGTTACTAATTGGGTAATTCGGATCGAATAATGCGTTTTTCAAGGAGCCAAGTGTACATTGACGTCTAATGCGCACTTTAATGGGCAGAGAGGCGTAATAAAGGAGGCACTTGGTCGAGCACGTACCGACTCAGTGATTTGCCGTTGTCTTGGGATTTTTGCTGGCGCACTAACGAGACGGGGAAATTAAAGTGACTCCATATGCGGCCAGAACACCCAGCACCACGCGACACCGCATCCAGCATAATAAACTTTTAATTTGTCTAACTTTCTATTTCCGTGCATCAGCCTACCTCGTCTTTCTGAAATCGAATTTTAAATGAGATTACTCAAACACATTTTATTTTATTTCACTAAATAAACGGTATCGATAATTTTGTTTACTTTTTATTCAACAAATTCGATTTTATGTCGTTTCACCAATGTCCAATTATTTAAATTTCCTTGATTTAATTATTTTGTTATGTTATTTTTTCATTAATTAGAGAGTAATGCAACTAACGTGTAAACAATCTCCAGACTGCTAGATCAGTCTGGAGATTGCTTAATGTATTTTACCCCAAAGTATTTTGTTTTATTGGTTAACGACAATGGAAAAATAACTTATTTTATTGCTTCTCGAGAAACGATAAAAGACAAAAATCAATAGTAGCGACTAACTAACACTCAGCGCTAAAAATAATAAGTCATATTTTCTGCTTGAGAATAAATTTAACGATTGGAGCATATTGGGATAAATTTATTTAATTGCTTGAAACGTTTCTACTGAAACGTGATCACAACTTCTATTTGTTCCATTTGAACCAATATCGCACAGACTACATCATGTCACATTAAAATTGCATAGAAATCGTCAATCTATTGAGGTGGCGTCTTCCGAATTTCTTTCTCAACAAAGCTCACATGTTCTGAAAGAGTCGATAACTTTTTGTGACCATTTCTTCTCCCCATTCGCTCCTGTCGGATATTGTAATTATTAAATGAAAGTTCCAGCACGTCACCTCGCTAATGAGAGCTCCAAAACGAATTTATCGATTAAACGCGCCCCAGTTTGCAGTAATCTAGCGTTTAATAAGGAGGGGGGGGGGTTCAGAAGGCAAGAAGGAAAAATGAATCCGAGAGTAATTGTCGAGTTCTGCCGGAGGCGTTGGCAATTATTTAGACAAAAGAGCGATACGCGATTGAAATCGAAATTAATTTCTCTACGTTCGATTGAGAGATTGTGGCTTCTCTCTATACGTGTGTATGTATATACGTATGGATTCCTATCGGTAGGTGGTGGAAGTTGAAGGGAAGCAAAAAAGACCTGGTTCGCAAGGGAGGACGATTTGAGCAACGCAGCGGGTCCCTCTTCATTCACCGGGTGCTAATTGGCGACGAAGCCACCTACGTCTGCGAAGCCAACAACACACAGAACGCGGTTCGTGCCGAAACCGTTCTCTCGGTCACAGGTAATTACGAAAATCTCCCGTTCTTTCTAATGATGAACGCAATATCGAACGAAGCCGAGAGACTATCGAACGACTTTGGTGTGTATTTTGTGCTAAGCTACCCTAAGTAATAAAACCCTACCTGAATAATATGGCCAACTTACTCGCATAATCCTTTTGTCACAATCTCGCATGCAAACAGGTATTTTACAAAATGAGACAATTATTTATACAAAAAAATATTTTTTTAAATATTTTTTTTAACTCACTGAAGTGACGGGTCACAACAGGAAGATTCTGTACCCCTCTCAATGCTTAGGAACTATGTGAGAGGCACAAACAAGATTTGATTTTATGAGACATGTAGAGTGATAAAGAAATGAATTGATACGACTTAATATACATTTCATTTCCTCACAATCAGCCGCACGCAGATTGATCAACAAAATATTATTGAACATACAAGTACGAACAACCCACAACTCAATTTTTATCAGTACGCGTTAGGCTCATTAAATCGCTCCACACACCATTTTGTGGACAATTTCATATTTTTTGTAACGTCAATGCAACCCCAGTCATCTAGGTGCGATCTCATAAAACCACAGGATGTCAGATAAGGCAATGTATGGTCAGTTGTTAGATGTAAACTGTCCACGTGGATTGAGCAGGTCGCGTTGGGAGCGGTACAAACCCGGTGCAAGTGGTGCTATCTATCACTCGAATCAAGTTGCCAGCCACCAACTCGCATTTCCAAAAATATGGGTAATGATGTAATACGAATCCCCACAAAGACAGGAGGAGAACAACCATGTACACGGGCAATTGATCTCGCGGGAGATGCTGTCGTTTCCGTGGGACAAATTTCGTGTGATATATGAATCGCGCGCAACACCATCCCGTCGAGGCTAATGCATTTCACATATATCTCGACTGTTGGCATGTTTGACATCAAATTTGTCCGCCATTGAAACGTATAACCGCGCGCCCAATTTGTATACAACACCGGCGAGAGCGTTACAGTAAATATATCTCCCTCTCCCTCAAGTATGACACGATCACTTTAATGGGTATTGTTATCTTACACGTGTGCTCCTACATATTTAGAAAGTATGTCATTGGGAACTTTTCTGTTGAAGGCCCATCTTCATGGAAACATGAAATAAATTAACATTTCTTTATGGGATTTATCGACGAAGAGGCTTACATTTGCCGTGGACTGGACATGCAAAAGTTCATATAACCACTATTATATTAATTATACTAATTATACCTGGAATGCACAACAAACATATGTCTAAAATGAAAATGCACTCAGTTGCCTTCATCTCAAATCGAACATCGGTAACCAAGTTTAACTGAGAATCAGAAACCAATTAGAAACAATTAGTTGGCTTATAATTAGTAGAAAGGTTTCTATCAGTTTTAAAAACTTAATTAATAATAATAAATTTGTCATTTTATCAAGTTAGAGAAATATATTATTTTATCCACATATTTAAGAAGAAAAATAAATTTATTTGTTAGTAAAACGTTATTACTTATTACAAAGTAGTTTTTTAACAATGTGAATAAATTATTTCCTCATATTACAATTTTACTTAAAAATACATGTTGAATTTTAAACGCGAGTACATTAAATTACTTTTAAAATACTAGTCATTTACAAATTGACATTTCAATGACTTTCTCAATCGTCCGCTTAGGATATCTTATAGTTTAAGTCTTGGTGTCGGGTGTTCTGTCAGCATTACGAAATATTTTCTTGAATCCGAATCGCCTTTACATCCGTAACGAGCTTGTCGTACGTTGCTCCCCAGCTCCCCTGGCGGCCATTCTTCAACCAAACAGCCAGCAGATCGACGTGGGCCAATCGGTGAACATGACGTGCACCACGTCGGGTTACCCCATCAGCAGTGTGGAGTGGCTCAAAGATGGCGCCCGCCTCTTGCCCAACAACATCCGGGTGCGCCTACTGTCGCCCTCCGAGCAGCTCAAAATCGATTCGTTTCAGCGTGACGATCGGGGGATCTATCAGTGCTTCGTCAAAAACAAAGTGGCTTCGGCGCAGGCCACGGCCGAAGTCAGACTCGGAGGTAAACAAATGCAATCGTAACTCTTTCTCAATCTTTGATGAATTGATGTTGTGCCCGATATAGGTTCAGAACAGATGACGTTTTGAAACTCTTTGCCATAAAAACGGTATACTATTTTAAAATCAGATCAATAGTACAGTACTCGAACTTGCGCGATTCTTGAAGAGTATCGCATATCGTATCTACGAATAACATGCACTTATGCTATTGTCATACATTTCGATTGGCGCAGCAGGGATGGCATTACCTCTACATACTTTTGTCTTTCTGCCTCAAACTTCTTAAAATAACCTGCGTAATTCGTCTCAGCTTATTGAGAATACACTCTTCCTTTTCTGTGCTAAAAGTATTATGCAATCTGAGTATTTTATAAGATGTACCTTAACAAAAGGCATTAACTTTTAGCACAAACTTTACAGCAGACTTTACGATCCTTGCATCAATTCTTAGAAAGGGAGTTTAAATCTTCCGGTATTCAGAGAATAGCTCCCTAAAAACCGGATAAATAAAAATAAGATTTATGGTTGGGTGGTGGGACTGATGTGCAATATTCGAATATACGTGCAGAAGTATGCCATTTTAACATTGGCTGCAAATAATGACGATAGCTTGCATTAGTTGGCAGCTGATAGATCCTCCTAACGCCTCATGTGATCCGTTTAGGAGCACATTTTTGGATTTATTGTTCAAATAATTAAAATTGCAGGCTTATTCAAAAGCGAAAATAGTGTAAATAAACGTTTCAAAATAATTCTTTTTTAATCCTTTTCCTATGAGGGCCTTGAACACAATGAACATGTGGACGTTTCTCTGCGCGACGATTACGAGAATATACTGTAGTGTGATTAGTTAGCTTTCTATTGTGCAGTTTCTTAGTTCTCGATGAAATGTTTTTCTTTTGTAGCGTTATTTTGATAAATGGAACACGATACTGTACGAAATCTCAAATTTATTCATCGTACGTTATACAACGCGGTACTATCTAGCGAAACTTTGAGTGAATAATGTCTGTTTTATGAGTTACTCGGGTCGCCACTTCATTCGCCCTTCTTTTCCTGAGAGCAATGTCGCTCGGCAACAGATCACCTAAGACCTTGTTGAACCCTTTCAGCTCAGCATCTCGAATAAGGTCAAAACTCCTTTTATACGGTTTCGGTATACAGAGCGCGCTTTTGTGTAAACGTCATATGGTAATTTCCTAGGTGGTTGATCGGTTCATTGTCGAAGGATTATTGACATTGAGTGCAAGCCGTGCGCATTGTACACATACGCTGATGCAGAGATTAGTTATCTAGACACGAAGGATTTATTGGCAAGGTTCTTTTATAGCCAATAGCCAGACGAATCGATCTGGATCTCGACTTACAATAGATACCCATCAAATCCGTGCATATAATTCACGCGTGATGATGACAAAAGTAAAATCTAGGTTCAAGTGCTTATACTTTATTTTGATACTCAATGATGGACAATATACCAAAAAACTACTTGAAACTATCTGATACCGTAGATAATTTGAAAACATGCTTTTCTTAATTTGTGCGCAAAATAATCATCAAGCAACGTTGTTTATAAATTAAAATGAATTAAAAGTCACTTTGAATATCTAACAATTATTTGCAAACCTTTCAAAACTGTGTCCAAAACAAAAAATGTATTTTTCTTTAAATGTAGCAGAAACTTGCATTGGGGACATCACTCCAAATATGATCTCATATAATAATTTTAATGCGCAGGTTTCGCAGACGAATTACCTGTTCGTTGCGCTTTCGTTTAATAAATGAGTATTTACGAGTGAGTATAAATGAGAGATGGTATAGCGAGTATAAATGAGTTATTGTGCTAAAGTATTAAGTAAATTATTTCAATTATTCATGTTTAATAATGCGCCAAAATCAATTACACTTAACTATTGATGTTATTTTATTTTTAAATTTCCAATCAACTGTAGTCACCCACCGCACTACAGGCGTTTTATACCCTTCATGGTGCTTGGACAATGTGCTAGGGGACACAGGATCGACATTTTTGAGATCCAGCGCCGGGAATCAAACCCGGGATCGCCGGGAATCCACGACGACGATTTTAATCATAATGACTTGAAATAATTTTCATTATTCTATCATTGGCTTTTCCTGGTTTGCGTTCAGCTTTTACAATTTCATCTTACATCTTACATGATAACATTCCCAGGTGTCAATTCAACATTTTGAATTGAACAAACATTTCATATTTTTTCCAAAATTGAACAAAAGTTGGTCAAAGCTGTTAATTTCATGTACTCGTTCCTGAAACATGTATGGTTTTTGCCTTTAACAGAGGCAATGCCAGTCTTTCATGAAACATTTCACGAAAAGGTTCACCAAAAAGGCACCAGCATCTCACTGAAATGCGTCATCTACGGAAACCCGATTCCGCAAGTGTCTTGGGTTCTCGACGGACTTCCGCTCCCGAAGACGCCGCGCTATCACGTACAAGAGTTCATCAACGAGCGCAGTGACGTCATCAGTTACGTGAACATCAGTAACCTAAGCAGCGAAGATGGCGGAGAGTACGGATGTTTAGGAAACAACAGTAAAGGAAAAGCCGAATTTTCAGCCAGAATTGATGTTCACGGTAAAGTTCATTTTTCATTCCATTATTCCTATAGACAAAAAGGATCCCTCAATTCAAATCGTAATTCTATATACCCCTAACTTTTGCGGGCTACTAAATAAATGACAATTTTACAAGGAAGTAAAACGTTTACGCAAACGTTCAGCAGTGATCATCGCCCTGGGTGCCCGCCCTAGTTTAATTTTCCCAGAATGAGGTCATTTGTCAAATCGTCAGATCAGATAGCTAGCCTATGCTTCCTTGACTGCATAGATTGTGCTCAAATTAATTCTGGTCACCAAGTTATTCTCGACCAAACAATAGATATTAAATATTAATATTTCCGATTCGATTGTGCCACAGGTCCGCCGTATATTCGAGCCATTCCAAACATAACGGCTATCACCGGGGACACCATGCGGATTCGATGTCGTACGTCCGGCTATCCAATTCACATCATCACCTGGGAACGAGGTAACTTGGCAACCAGTTTTCTATTTTGCTTCTGGTACCTCCGTAATTTTGTCATAATAGCAATTGATTCGAATAAAAAAACAGTCATCCATGACATAGATCGTATCTATTTACAAAAAAGCACCATCAATCATTAAGATAAGTGAGATATTGATCCGCAGGTTTCCGTCATTTATCGAAAAGTGCTGCAGACTTCAATAAAAATAAGTTTGAATGGTGTGTAAAGGTTGCATGAAATACGTATAAATTTTCGATCTAGATCCGAATTAACAATTAAAAACTCGTCTTATTTAGCTAATTTTCATTCACTGCATAATGCGCGTAATGCAAACTTCTGCAGTTGGCGGCGACACAGTCGTTTGAGATTCTACCACTACTGAATAATAGTGGCATAAGGATACCGCAGAGACCCGCAATGAATATAAAATTCTTGATTTCCAGATCGAATAATTTCAGAAGGAAGCATTGTTGAGGCTGTCAAAACGTTCTCGCGAATGCAAAAATGGAAGTGAGCCAGCGGGAAAAAGAGTGGGCCTGGCGGCGAAAAAAAAATGGATTTCCCTTTTGAATGCGCATTAGTACGGATCGTTCAATCATAGAAGCGAGGGAACGGAGTAGATAATGGAAATCAAATGTATCCCGAAAGCGAGTTATAAGAAAACATAAGAAAAAAAAAATAGGTGCGATTTATTTTTATGGGATTCTCAGCGACCGAGCGGTGGGGACTCACACACTCGAGATGCTTGACACGTGTAATGGAAATGCATTATGACGGCTAATTTTCGCAGACGGCAACCAGCTCCCCATTAATCACCGACAGAAGATCCTACCTAATGGCACGCTGGAAGTTGACAATCTGGAGAGGCCCACGGATGAAGGCCCCTACACGTGCATCGCAAAAAACCACCACGGGGAGGCGGCACGAAGAACAGTTTACGTCAGTCTACTCAGTGAGCGCATCTTTTATTGATCACATTGTTTTTATTTGCCTCGTAGCTAACGTATGCAACATCTGAAAAAGGAGATGCGCAAATTGATAAGGATATTCCATTAGACTAAACGCTACTAAAAAAGCGTTAATCACGTTAACGTTTTCAACAGTGACTTGTCAACGCTACCCATTTTGCCGTATAATCCGAAACATAGGTCGCGCTTCCAATCGACACATCTATCTTATAATCCAAAGTTTTAATCTGTCTGATTCCACATTTACTTAAGATTGGCTTCACAAAGTTGAATACAATTTGAGCTGTAGTAAGTTCCTCAAATTTGTAGTCGAGCGCAAGTTATTTCAGATATCAATTTTCAACATTTCTCGATAAATTAGTCGTATGGTATGGCCGATGGTACTGGTGAAAATGTGCCCCTCACATAGTGCCTAAGCGCCGAGAGGGGTACAGAAACTCCTGTTGTGTTATACACTTCAGTGAATTAAAAAACACATTCGGCGACAGGTAGCTGTGCCGTCACTCATCTCGAAAGTTACACCATTTGGCGCATTTTATTGTCTTTATAATATATATGAGAGCAAAGTCACTTCAACTGCATATACTGTAACGTCATGAAGAATGTTTAACTTGTGATTTGATCAGTTCTAGATTTTTTATTTCATTTCTCATCTTGTCAACCCAAGCTTAACAACAACTACATTTATTTCATTTTATAGAAGGACAAACAAAAGTAATGCTAAAGTAAACTGATTTCGTCATAAAATTGTCGCCTGTTGACAATACGAATTTTTCGAAATTGAAATAGTTGACAAGTTCAACATGACAATATTTTTCTATCGTGTCGTAAAACACTATATCGACTTATCAGATCCAGACACTTGATCAAGACCTCTACACTACCGAATGAGCGTTAATAATTTTAATCAAATTTAACCCGAATGAATGCAATTAATACCACCCTAACGGAAGAATATGTGCCACTGAGAAAATGGTGATACTAGGAATCAGCCCCATTATCCAATACGCCGCCGCGGCTCATGTACCGATAAATATACGGAATAAATGTTCATCATGACGTATATTTTTTTTTTTTTTTTTTTTTTTATTTTCAAACG
>JAQGBY010007045.1:0-12264 GCA_034698785.1 Mycogona germanica | reverse complement strand
CTTTTCCGATCCACGATTCTACAATAAAACTCGTCAAATTAGAAACCGCATTCTCCGATTACAGCAAAGTGTATTTAGGCCTGTCTTCGTCTCCGCCATCTTGTCAGCTGTCTCACCTTGCGCTTCAGCACCCCCTGGTGGCGGTTACGTCATACTGATCGTGACACTAACGTGCATACGATAATGATCTATTTTTTTTTTTAAAAACACCGATTGGTCCCGATCGGATTCGAAAGTGTATATGTAATCCAATTATTTATTTCAATATGAACATAAAACCAACCACACATTTAGCTGTGGTGGATCGTCAGGGAGGAAATTTTGTAGAAGGATGTCACATCATTAAGTGTAATTTAAGTTTAGAAATTTGTTTCGTTTTCTTCAATTCTACAAGTAGTAATTATTTCTTAAATACTACAATTCACTTTCAAAATAAAAATTACTGATTTGAACTCTGTACCCATCACATCTGAGACCATAACGCAACAAGATCGATTAATTTATGATTTTTATTCAATGTTTGATTGGGTATCGTGAACGATGGAACAAAATGAAGTTCTGAGATAGAGATAAAGAGCTCTTTTTCGCCATAGGGTTCCAGCAAAATATAAGTATTTTGGTGATGTCTAATTATGTTGTTAGATAGGTTCCAAATATGGGAAGGCAAATGTGGCCTTGGATGTCATTTATTGAGAAATGTAAAAAGATTGATGTCGAGATGGCTGTTCCACCTCCCCTGCCACATATTTATAGGCGGTACTTCCTATAAATTTGAAAATTAATATAAATAAATGGATTACGGATAGTTATACGCTTAACATTTATACGTTAATTGTCGGTTTAATCAGTTTACAATGTAATAAAACAAAAAATATTCAAATTTGAGGAATAAACAATATTTTAATACCTCTTCGGTTGCAATCCAAAATTGCAATTGACGATTACAACCAGCTGTAGTCCGCGATGACACCAATTTCCTTTTTGTTTGAAAATTACACGGAATTCTTCTGATAACAGGTTTTCTGTGTTGGGTAGATTTCTCATGCACCTACAATTACGGTTTTTCATTTCTGATCTTTCATTTTTTTTAAATTTAGCTTGTCTTACCGTGAGAATGTACGCAATCTCCAAAAATTAATTCTGGGTTGACCAGTTTCAAACGTGACCCGTTACACAACCAGCCGAGCTACGATGACTGCACATAATTTGACAACGCGGTAGTCTCAAGTTGATGCATGCTGTCGGCGCTTGCAGTTTTATTGGAGAAAATAAACTTGCAACTTTTACATAGTACAAAAAAGGTCTAATTTGTTTTGCAATTAATACTGGTAAAGCGTCATTAGTAACCGATGTTTGGCGTCTCCAGTTCTTTCAACCGCGTCATGGAATCTACAAACATATTGGGTAATGTTAATAGTTGTTACAAAAATCGTCAACGAAAAACAATAGGCAAAGTCACAATTTCAACTTACTCCGGAAAAATTATTTAATTCCGGTATCTACGTACCTAGACAGAAACAAAGTAAGCATTTCTTTAGCATTCCGTGGAAAATAGGACTGCCGCACCGAATGTTCCAATACCGTTAGTGGTCCAGTTAGATCCTTTGGAGGATGAATATTTTTATCTTCACTCTTTTCAATAAATAATTAAAGGAAAATTATTGAGAAACACTATTAAAACACACAGAGGAACAGCTTGCTTAAAATTCTAATAATGTCAATCATTAAACGACGAGAAATCTCTACTTTGAGGACTTGACATATTCAATTTATTGATTTTTAAAGGTCTATGTCCATACGCTCTCGATATCTTAATTACCTTAATTAATCCAAGGTGAGCCAAAAACGTGTTCGCAAAAAGTGAAGAACTTTCCTCCTTCTCTGCCATCCTAAATCCCTCCTGAAACAAGGCATCTAGACAAATGAAAATTATAAATGTTAACAATCAAACACATTTAATGTGTCAAACCTATTTAAATGCAACAAACCATGTCGGTATTAGCAACGAGAATGTGTTGTAACCACTGCTTACCCGTACACTCACAAACAGCCTTCTTGATCTTATCGTTGCCATTTTGAACAACCGACGAAATCTATAACAGAAAAAAACAGAATATGAAAAGAGTGCGCACAATCATGCTGAAAAATACATGTCATGGGTTTATTGATAAAAATAGTCAAATTCCTATCAATTTACTTGAGGACAATGAGTCCCACACCAATTACAATGTGAAATAAGAAAAAACCAACCATAATGAATGCTTCGATGTATTTCTCCAACCCTCTTTCATCCTACATACAAAATATATTTAAATAAACTTAGAAGAATAACACCAACAAATAAAAACTGAATGATCAATCAAGACTATAACAAAGAAAAAACAAAACAATGACATCTGGAATAGACAAAATATAATTAACGAACCATTGCTAGTTCTGTGAGCAACGAGTCTGCTTTGGAGTCCCCGAGTCCCAGGAGATTGCTTGCAGACGGAGATGCCAGAAACTCCTTTGGGGTACACTGGAATTCAGACAAATGAACACTCATTTGAAAAGCCCACCGGACAAATGGACGAGACTACACGGACACTCAGCCAACGTGATTGCAATGGATCAAACATACACTGAAACAATTCAATAATCACGTGTCCCCTCAACTTGACCACTGACGGGGGAGCCAAAACCAAGGACCGCACAGCCACATATTTGACCCAACTACCCCCGACCAGCTTCCTTTCTGCGTTTCTACATAGACGATTCGAAACTAGTCTTTTACTTGTCCAGAAAATCTAAATCCCGATAATATTCCATTACCTAATCACGAATGTAGCAGATACAGCAAATCACAGTAAGTGCATGTGTATCAGACATATATTTTTTTCTGCATTATCAAGAATCTCTTGCTAGCAAAACCACTTGTATTGGAGAAAGGATTTCTTGTAAACTTGAAAATATGCACAGCCCAGAGATGGACCAAATAGATTCAACACTGTTCCTGATCCTATTTTATAAAGTATTGCAACAAACATTTTGTTTGACAGGAATAACAGGACAGTATATATTATATGTGAAATTCCAAATTGAATAAAATAGTTCTAAACTACCTTCGAAAGTACAATAACTAATTTGATCATGAACCTCGCATAATGCCCAAGCACCATGAGGGTTATAGAACGCCTGTAGTGCGGTTGACTACCGTTGATTACAAAAAAAAACCCATGCAGTGAATGTGACAAGATAACAGAACTACAAACGCCAGATAAAGTTTATGAAAAAGGTTTTATGATGATGATTTCACATTTCATGAGGAATGTTTTTAACAGCATAAAAAAATACCTAGCTAAAAAGACCAACGGAACAATCTAGCTTGCTGTTACATTTCGTTTGATGACAAATTTCAACAATCTAATATGATTTTGCAATTAAAATACTGAAATTACGCACATATTTTTAATCAATAACTGCAAACCGTATCTTAAAAATGATATTCAACATGACAATAAAAATTACTGTCCATGACAAAATAGTCAACACGAAATCAAAAGAAATGTAACATTTTAGGTGGCCGTTTTAGTGAAAACATGTTTGTCTTGTAATAAAACTTGGATCATTTGCTTGGCATTCCAAGTCTTGAAATAAAAATATTGGCACATATTTTATGCTGTAGCGGCAAGAACTTTGGTAAAATCGAATTTTGCCAGGCTAGTTACAGCGCAATTTGGGAGTGGCTATTACGTCGCGAGGCGAGAGCGCAGGTAATTCTGGAAATGTTTCATTCGCGTCCTAACGCCAGAGACTTCACCAAATCAACGAGCTCGTTTTCTTCGCCGTTCTGCAAAAATGTCAAATTTGGGTTTCGTTAATAATCCGGACAAAGGTTCGACAGAAACAAAATGTGGTCATAATCCGTTTCAGGCGAAAGTTTATATTGATTAAGTTAAATAAATTTTCATGTGATTTGGACATATCTGTACAGTGAAAGTACTTTTATCAACGCTGTAGATCATTGCAGGCGCCCAATTAAATTTTATGAACTGGTAAATATTGTTACAACACAAAAAATGATTTTGAACAGACTAGACCACAGTTACGAACTAATTGGAATTACTTAAAACTACGCCAATCCTGTACAAAAGCGTGCATTTAGCATTCAGTTGTGCACCTCTCAGTTATAAAAATTGATGATTACCTCTACACTGCCGTTGCGCTCAGCGTCAGTCTTGTCCTTTACAGCCACCTCTTCGTCCTCTTCCGCCCCATCACTATCGCTGTGCTGTGCTCCATCACTATCGTCCTCTTCGCCATCGCCATCATCGTCGCCTTCGTCATCACTTAAAAGAAATTCATGAATTATTCATTTCATCCATTTAGAGTTTTTAAACTGTCCTTGTTCTCTTAAGAAGTCAGGCGTGAGTATCAATGGGAATGAGACTAGTAGTGCGTCTTAGTTGCTCCTAAAATACTCTAATCTAGATACTCCTGTACTCCATAGGACGCCATGCCAAATAACGCACCTCAGTGAAGACAAAATATCTGATTTTCCCATCTCTTCCAGACGACTTTCAATGTAGGCACAACCTTCTCCGAGTTGATTACCTAGGGAATAATTTATTTTGTTTCTTAATTATTTTTCCGGTCTCAAATGGCGGATTTTTTTTTAGAGCAAACGTAAAAATCAGACGCACACATTTCTAGTTTCGTCGATATGTCAAGCGTCAACTCACTTGCATTGTGTGTTTCAAGGTCTAGTTAGCCTGACACAAACTTACCATTCAGGTCCAGTTTGGCAAATGCTGGTTTATACCTCACGCAATCAAGAATGTCATCCACAACTGACTGCTGTATTTCGTTGAAACCCAAATTTAATTCCTGTGATAGGAGGAACAAAATATTTTATTTAATAAAGAGTGATAATAATGAGCACCAAGAGGTGTACAGAAAATCCTGTAATACAGTGACTCTAGCAAATAAAAACACTATTCTAAATTTTTGAGTAAGACTCTTCGTAGCCCACACGGCATTGCGACTGACTGTGGCTCGGCAGTCCTGGGTTCGATTCCCGGCGCGGGCTCTCGATTATTTGATCCCGGGGTATTGCGAATAGTGCCTAAGCACCAAAAGGGGTTCGGAAAATGAACCGCTGAGATTTTAAACAACATCAAAGAGTTCTATAATAATTAAGTTTAACTCATTATGCCGCGGCTCTGAAAGCTAAGCTAAGCTAAGCCTTATGACTACTTCTATTTTTTAACTGAACAGTTTGTCAACAGAATTCGTAAGGTTTTCAAAATCGCGGCATAAGAATATAAAACATGGCAATCATATTGGTCAATATGAAATGCACGTACCTTCAACTTGAGGTGTCCTTCACAAAGAGCCTCAGCAATTAGTTTAGCGCCAGCCGACTTGAGTAGGCAATCGCCGAAGTTGAGCACTTCCAGATGTTTTAACTTGGTCAACAACTAAAAGAAAATGACGTTTTAATTGCAAATTACTAACACATCAGCTACAGATCAGCATCGACATTCGCGTAGCTTTTTCAACAGCAGGTCGCTGGAAATTCCGACTAACCTCCGCCATAGACTTGGCCCCGCGCTCGGTGAAAATATTGTCGTTCAAATTGATGTGATTCAAGTTGGGATTGTGCTGCATGGCGTCGCACAAAGCCGTAATTCCTTCATGGAATATACTGTCCTGAGGCATTTGGATTTCCTCCAGCGTACCTATCACCTGAATTAAATACCCATGTTTGGTTAAAAATTGAATAACTGTTCACTTGTTCTAAAATTTGATCTTCACGAATTAAGTATTTGCGAATTTGAAACATTTATATTGTTTCTTCCGTACACGGTTTTAATGAACCGGTTGATCCTTTAGGAAATCATAATCTGAACAAGTGGCAACCTTGATGAATTGAGCAATGGCTTGGGCCCCGCTGTTCTCCAGCCGATTTCTCCCGCAGATGAGCACCCTAAGCTTTAAGGGACATCCATCGGCTGAACTTTTGTTGTGACATTCGATGAGGGCCTTGGATAACTCCTGCGAACGAAAAAACGAATTAGCAAGACGTTGATCAGAGCAAAGTCTTGAAAATCAATGACAGTTGATCAATAGTTTGCGAATCGCGTGTAGTTCTGACCTCACAATTGCAATTTCACTTTTTGGCAATTTCATTACTTTAATGTGACTTTTGCGGCATGTGCGCACATTTCTAATTTGGCGAAATTTTTTCTTATAAAAGTTTGAAATTGGATTCTGTAGAAAAATGGCTGGTCTGTTTTCGAAACTGGTTAAGAGATTTATAAGTAGTAAAATGACAAAAATGCTTCAACTTGGCAACAACAGCTCTAATGTTGTCCCAGTTAGTAAATAGCTGTCATTTACCTGGCCGCCGCCTATCCCGAGGCCGTTGTTGTTGAGACGAAGCTCTTGTAGCGTGTAACAGGTGGGACTGCATAATAGCTCCTTAATTCCTTGGATGCCAATCGGACCTAAAGCGTTATCGCTGAGGTCAAGCTCCACCAGTCGCGCCCCTGCCAGAATCAGGCCACCACTGAAGAACATCTACAAATATAAGGAAATCATTTATACGAGAAAAGAAATATTTGCATAAGACAATTTGGGGCAATGCGGATCAATAACGACGCTGTCCAAATAAAATGTTTCGAACCTATGCTAGAATTTAACGTTTACGCAGATTTTTCCTTTCAAAATATCAAAATTATTAATGGCATGTGTTTGAAAAATAATAAAAGGAGCTGCTGAAAACACTGACGTAGATCGAAGATTTTTATATCTTGGTAACATAAAATCAAAATCCAATGACACGTTTTAAAAAAGAAATGGTTTAGAAGAAAAAGCTAGAGTTCCTGTATTTCCAAATCCCCCGACATTTATGTTCGCCTCTCGAAATCTATGCTTTGGCAGAGACATTTGGACTTTACGCCCCACTTTCCTTCGCCTTTTTCAGTGACGAGGTCACAGTCCTAAGGAGCTTACCAAAGCTTTGGGAATTTCGGTCTTTAAGCGACCAGTAAACATGTCCTTCCATAACGCCCGCTGGAAAACGAAACAAAACCAATAAATTAGCTACGCACGTCTTGCAAAAGAGCCAATACCACATAATAAACGATAACCGTTCTTTCGAACCGCCTTTTATGAGAATGCGTCCAAAATACATCATTTTATCTTAAAACACGCGAACGTCTTCAATATTGGCGACTCCAGAATCAATTTGTGCGTTCATATCAAAAGCCCACATATTTAAAATTTGCTTAATCATATCCCATGTTTACAAGATTGCAAGCAAAACCGATAGAAAATGTCGTACTCATAGACAATAAAGGAATGAGTTAGTCTTTCTTTGACCACAAAGACTAGAAGTTATTCTCAAAGGCATTTCAGTCTCCACAATTACCTCAAGCTCTGGGTGGGACTCGAGAGCTTTGCCGATGGCTTTGGCAGCATCCACACCAATTGTGTTCCCCCCCAACCGAAGGGCAGTCAGGTGAGGGCAGTCACGAATAGCCGTCGCCAACTCCAATGCTAATTTAAAAATATGGAATAAAAAAATACAAATTTGTAAGATTCAATTATCAGGAAAAGCATACGTCTGGCTAAAATTCATTCAAACTTTCCACTGACAAACTAAAATAGATTCGTTTGTTGATCATTTTCGATTCGAGTTCAGAATTGACTAAAAAAATGATTTAAAAATAACCAATTTTTTTAATTTTCAAGTTTTGTTGGTCTGTGCCCCGGAAACTGAACAATTCATGCCAGACGGCAGTTTATTCGACACTCATTCAGCATTCAAGTTCAATAAATTGATTCCAGAAACTTCCCAATGCTTTCAAAATTCCAGTTTCAAAGCCCTTTGAGAAGAGGGCGCGTAAAACAAAATTATCCGGTTAGAGGGTCACTAGCTGCTCATGGTAGCGTACGATGAGATCGCCGCCTAGCGGATTGACGTAAAGGGGAACGCCCTCAATTTCGAAAGACTTCAAAAGTTCGACAGGACACGCTCGTTTCGTTCCCCCAAAACTGCCGGGTGTGTAAACATTTCAAATATCGCCGCACATCAACTTTTGAACAATCCGTTAACTTATGGATAGTGCCGTAACATACTTGTTTTGACTGGCGGTTCGATGTTCCTGGAACCTATTCTGGTCTAATATTCCGTCAGGATCTACTATCTAGCCTCGTGTTAAGGATCTCTTAAATTTGGTGAAGTTAGTTAGCTAGGGAGACCTACCGTCTTCCTCAGTGTTGAGTTTGAGTCCTTTGTCCGCGAAACTCAATTCGTGGCTGGCGTTCACCTCCAGGAGCCTCAGCTGGTCCAGCACTTCGCCTATAGAACCATCAGTCGCCATTGCGCAGCTTCAATTTCTAAATTAAATTGTGACTTCTTTTATCAAATAAACACCAAACACAAAAGCTAACGAAATTCTACTAACCGACGACGGCAAGTAGATAAGAGCGATAGTATCGAAACTATCGATAATTTAAAAAATAATTGCCTTTCGTGCTTTCGAAAAATTGGCGGTTTTCAAACGCCTGTAGTGCGGTTGACTACAGTTGACTGGAAACAATAAAAATACAAAATGTACAGGTGAAAATTAAAGCAGAATCAAGTTTTACTTTCGATAAATGGTTTTCTTTATTGCATAACAAAATGAACCAGACACAAACAAAAAGGACGAATGAAAAATGGATGATTTGCATGCCGAAACATTCAGTCGCTAACGCAACAGTGGACTGACTACATGCATCGAAATAACTCTTGTGCTGGTATTTACATTAGATGAGGCGAAAGTCATTTGTCTGAAAATTGCGGTTCAAACACCAAGGCATACAAACTTTTACATTTAGTACTCAAAAAGGTCAACCACATGTAATTAATTGGCCAGTCATACACTTTTGTACGGGGAGGCACCACCAGTCTAAGGCATCATATCAATTTGACGAATCAAAATAGTTTGTTTTTTAATTCACTGTAGGGTAACATCACTACAGGATTTTCTTACCCCTCTTGGTGCTTAGGCACTATGCGAAGGGCACATTTTCATCAGTACCCCGGGACCGAATAATCGAGAGCCCGCGCCGGGAATCGAACCCGGGACCGCCGAGCCAGTTAGTCGCACTACCAGGGCTACGACGTGTTCAACTGCTCAACTTAATTTTCACTACATATAAGGAGAACACGTAAAACGTATGACATTACTGCTTATCTATTACATATGTATCTTACATTCACTTCATTTGTGGCATTTAATACAATGATAACGAGAAATAAAGCGGTAAGCTGAACACAAACCAAAATAACGCGACGATATTGAATAATAATGATAAATCACGATGATTTAATCATCAATATCCAAGAATTATAGTTAAAAAAATTACAGGCAACGATGTAGGAGTTTACTTCTACATTAATATAATAAATACTAATATAAAAGTAGTGTCGACTGCATCACTTTTCGAAACAATAGTGAAGCCCAATATCGACACCAGTTATTTTGGCTGTGTCCAGCTTACCACTTAATTTCTCGTTATCATTGATAAACTCTGGCGTCACCTTCTAACAATTTTTGGATTTAATACAATGTTCAAAATATACCTAAAGCAAATATGTTTCCTGCTGCTGGTGGTGCCACCCACAAATTTCATTATACTAGTGAAATAACCAAATTAAATTTGCATATCTTAAAACAACTTTAACTGTCATCACTGTCAAAAAAATGTAAGTTTGAGTGCCAAAGGTTCGCTTGCATAGAATGCTCGAATATTGAATAAACATTAAACTTAAAAAGAACTTTAAATAAGAACATTTGAGAAAACAGTCATGAATAATTTCACAGTTGGTACAGGGGTAGGAAAAAATACAAAATGCAAATTTCAAGTATCTTTTAAAATGTTGTTGCATTGTTGGCAGTCGTCGCCGATTGAATTACTCAAACTTAACAAAATGTCCAAAATGACCCCAAGAATATCTCGAGTAGTACTAAAAAAAAATCAAAACAAATTGCATAAACGCCCTATTAAATTTGTCAGTCAAAGCTGAAGAAAAGCAATACCATTCCCAAACTAAATAATAAAAAAATCAATTGGCACTTGTGTCGCTAAGTATTTAATGGCCTAATATCATATGGCTTTAAGATTAAAAAAGAAATATAACACAAATATTACATTATTGCGACATCAGTTATAATATAAAATGGAAGTTGTGCCCAGGACAGCGCCGGACGAGAAAAGACGAACAAGAGTTGGCGATAACTCTTCTTGCAATAAATTTTTTAACCCAAAAGTACCATGAGGGGGACGTAACGCCTGATTACAGATGATTGGAATTAAAAAATATATATTGTAAGAAGAGTTACCACCAACTCTCGCTCGTCTTTTCTTGTCTGGCGCCATCTCGAGCACAACTTCCATTTTATTTTACATAATCAAGATGTCCTATTTCTATTATTTTGTTATATCAGTTATAATGCTGGTAACATAATGTACAACAAACCACAGTTTACGTGTGTTCGTACGACAAGCTCAGCCACTTTTCGTTTATGAGGCCAAGGGCAAAAATTCAGATATCCATTAAAATGGCGGTGCATGATTTTATGATTTCGGCCGTCAGATTTCTACACATACGACACAAAATAGTCGAAATTATAGAGCTGTGAATATAGATCCAAGGGCACAACGATGAACATGAGTCTAGTCAGATTGTCTAATTTGCACAGGTCAGCATAGAAGAACGGAGGTGCAGATATGACAACTTTGATGGGCAGATGGGAAGCGTTACTAGTTCATTGCAGGCCATTTGCCAGCAATCCATTGAGAGCTTCAAATATTTAAAATAACTTGCGGGATATGTCTGCATATTTTTTTTGCTTAATGTGACAGACCACTATTGTTTATGTTTAATAGCAAAGAGACTGAAGTGGTACAACCATACAAATGAATGTAAAAGTGTTCACACAAACGTCTCTCGTGAGAACCAGTTGCCAAATCCACGCGAGTGATGAGCCAGAAAGATTATGATTCCACTGGGACATAATTTCTGCTGTAACAGCCATATAGTCCTGCACCTGGGATTAAATATTCACACAAGATTTATGTGTAACTACTGATTTCAAACATTTCACATCATATAGGAATATAGCTCAAATTGAGATCAACAAAAATGTTTTTTGGCTGGGGCAGAAGCTTCATCAAGCCCACAAAGAGCTGAATAAGGTTCGTTCTTTGGAAATCTTCATTAATATATATAATGAAATTGTGAATTCAGGAGACAGACTTGACCTTTTAAGCTTTAAGATAGATTTTGCACTAAAAAATAGTATTTTATAGACAAATACGGAAATGCACAATTACCCAAAGTAACCTAGACACTATCAATGCCCGCAAATCAGGGTTTTGTAAAATTACTACAGATTTTTTCTTGTATTCACAAGCTTTTGAGATTTCTATTGAGATTGCATCAGCTTGCCATTTTCTTTTCTACATTTCCTGTTCAGATTCATTTTGAGCATGTGTATTGCAATTAGTAAAACAATCCTATTAATTTTCAAGTCGGACCACAATTTAATTGAACAGGAACCTCAGTTCTGCCAGCCCCAACATACATTAAACATTTTCTGTGCCAACTCGTTGTGAGAATGGAAAAAATGACTTCCAGCTCGTGAATAGAGAAAACAAAAACTCATTAAAAATGCAAAATATTATACAACCTATGGCTTCTAAAGAAGCACAAGGCATTAAAAAATACAAATCAAAATTATATATTGCAAAGTTGCTAACCTACTATCAAAATAAAAAAAGTTCATTGGATGACAAAATTTGGTGACCATCTCAATCTTACAGACGGCAATAACACGAAAGGTGCATTCGTTATTCGAATCTGGAGGCGGACACTGGAGAAGTCAACAGCACCGGTGCACACCAGATTACCAAGTTAGGTTGGTGCCCCCCACTTGGTCAAGCACCAAGCTCACATGTCAATGCGGACAATTTTATGAGTAATCTGAGCAGACGAGGAAGGTGAGGGGATATACCAGCAGCAATGAACACGAAGTCAAGCTAGAGAGCGGAAATAACTTTACCGCAACTCACACACACAGCAGATGTGGTGTCGGTTGCAACAGCTTCAAATGGTTTTGCCACTGCAGTAGACTTGGGTGCTATAATCTTGTGGTAATGTGCGGCACCGGTACAGGAAACTGCCAGGGCTGTGGCAGAGCCAGGCTGAGTAAGGCCCGCCTGTGG
>JAQGBY010007044.1:0-12265 GCA_034698785.1 Mycogona germanica | reverse complement strand
AGGTAGTACTGTACATTCTCGAACGGGAATTCACCCATCTTAAATGAGCTCAAGTATAATAGTAGTGTAACTAGGGAGTTTGAATAATTTTTCAGTGAGTTTGAACGACAGGTCGGCTGACTGCAAAAACCTAATTAAACTCAATTGTGCTTCACCATTTCGAATGTGCTGAAGAGGTTGCGTTGTACAGCGTAAGATCATTCGGGCTCGTGATCTGAACTTGAAGATAGCGCCTGCGATCTTTCAAGAGGTCACCAGTGTGACAGGGTCTTTACAGAATGTGATAGCATGAGCGATAGGTGATGCCATGCTCGGTTATTTTCAGAAATCTTCAGTACTCTTGTTTTCCTTTATTTATTTTTTCTTTGTGTTTAAACAATTTTGCAAGTACTCGTCGAATCAAAATAGTTGTGAATGTATAAAAGGATAAACGGTTGGATTTTAATAACTTTGATCTTGATTCACGTTGAGACAGGACCACCACTCTCACAGGTTGATCGGTGCTTGGTCTTTTTATGTTGCATTAATTGATTGAGTCCGCACTCTGATATTGAAATCAGACATTCAAGGAGTTTTCAATACATACTTCCATTAGAAACGCAACGAGATGCTCTTGACTAACTGTTCTATCATTGTGTTTGATTATTAATAAAAAGAAACATTGAATGTCTCGACGCAAGTTTTTTGTCTGCTTGTTAACGCGCTGGCTACATGAAACTAACATGAGCTGGTTGTTGCGATATTGTCGCATTTGGTTGCCATATAATTTAAATTTTCCTCCCCCCCCCATTTATTTAGTCACCTTATGCCAAGCTAATACAATATGGGGGTGCGTTTGAACTGCAATCGCGTTTGCATGTTTATTGCCTTGCACTCTCCAATATATAGTGGTTAGGTGTAATTGAGATGCGTGCATCAAACATTAAAGTGTCGCGCGCAATTTTAATGTTGTCGATCGATAGACGAACGTAGAGATCGATCTCCCGAGAAACCCGCGGAGACAGGATAGTGGTGTTGAGGGGGGGGGCGGTTCCTAAGTTGTCGGAAGCATGAGTGCGGAACAAATTTTAAAGTGGTTAGACTTGTTCAGATGTTATTAATTTTTATTCAAACGCAAGTGTCTATTTTTTGTTATTCGTTTAACATCAAAGGACATCTGGAATTATAAAATTTCCCATAGACGTAATAAAACTGTTTCCATCTATTCAGTTTCTGAAAGCTAGTTAGGATTTTAAACTTTCTCCGAATTAATCCGCGTTTCACTTCAAAGAGGAAGTTTTAATTTGTTATCTAGAAGGGGACACTATTGCCATTCAATCGCATCCACTGCATCTGTAGATTCGATTGAATTAAACAAATAATGCTAGTTACATTATCACAAATTTTAATCTTCATATGAAATCGCCAATATCCTCTTTGAATTTGATTAGATTTAAAAATTGAATTAGTTACATTCATAATATTCAGGCGTTGTTAGAAATTATTTTGCGAATTTCAGGTATTGGACTAATAGTGATATCCACTTGATTTTCGTTACATATTTTTGCACACGTTTGACCTTTTTAATTTAAGATGTCGATTTTCAGTTTTCTCAGATCCGGTCATGAGTTCGTTGCTTTGACTGGACTTTGATCAATTTTTTTACAATATATTTGCCAGCGATGGAAGCAGACTTGAGCCAAACTCCTTCCCAGCTTTAAGAACTTAAAAATTCCTAATGTAAACAAAAAAAAAACCTAGGCATTATGATAAAAGCCCGCTTCTTGTACTTACCCCCGCGTTCCACCCAACCCCGAAGGCCGATGCCGGCGACACGCGTTTGCCCCGCTACGCTTCTCGGGGCTCGCGAACGCGCGCTTCTATTATATGGAAGTTGCGGACCGCCAACCGTGACGAAATCAAGTTATCGAAATTGCGTTTTTGTTGCTCCATATGCATTTTTCAATCGCCTGTTTTCGCTGGGGAGTTTGCGGTTTTGTCGAGATTACGGGGCGAGCGGTGTATATACGTGCGGTTGGCGGGTTTTTGAGTTGGGTGAATGTGGGTATGGGGGGGTCAAACTAGACGGTTACTCTTGTTTTGGTGTACATGCGCATGCGCGGAAATGAAACACCAAACTCTTCCAGCTCTTTTGTCACTCACTGGAAACTGACGACGTCATCTGACTGGTTTTGTTTTGAAATCCTGTATCGCAGACGTAAGTGTGCTGTTAGTGCGGATCGGAAATTATTGAGGTCAGTTGTGGCGTTTAGAATAAATTAAGAAGTGAATAAATTTTTAGTAGTCCACTAATTTGAATGTCATTCAGTAAATTTTCATCTAATTTTGGGTGTGCAGTCGGCTGGAGTAGTAGTAATAGGTTAGTGGTTTGTGGTGCTTTGGAAAGTTTTCTGTAAGTCGTTCACCAATCCCTTAAACTTGAGGATGTGGGCCTTATATTCAAAGAAAGAATGAGACTTAATATTTCGTTTTGCATTTATTTCACTTGTGAAGTTAGAATGTCTAGTCGGTCTGAAGTCAGTGCGTAGGCGCAAATTCTTTAAAAATATTTTTTATATCTAGTTTCAATTCGTTCCAGGAACCATAACTTTACTGTTGAGTTTTATTGCGTTGCCTAGTACTGGTTAAAAAAAATAATAATGCCAGGCAGTCGCACCTTCCTCCAACTAGAAGCTATTTTTTTTTGTCAATTGTTACGCCTTTTTGTCTCACAGATTTGGAATTATTGCTGTGTTTGCTTCACCCCCCTAGGTCGGGATCTCTAACGTGTACCTGACATTGTACCGGGCTCTGGTCCCACTGCTTTACTTCTATTCCGAAGTATGATATAGCAAGTTTCGTCGGGAATTTTCTGGAGGCTTCTGCCTGGAATTGAGCCAGCGATTACGGACATAACACAACTTGGACGGTTGTGACATGTGACTGCATGCTTCGCAACATGCAAGAGATAAAAAAATCCATATTTTCTCTTCACTCTGTGCCCTTGCAAGCGTCGTGAAAAAGGCAGGCGCTCGCGATTTTCCATAACTGATCGTATATAGCCATCTACATAAACGAAATTTGAACTCGTGGAGAAATTGCCGATCCTAACGATTTTCAAGTCCCAGCCGTTGGGCGAGAAGAAATGCAGTAAAAAGAAATGCAGGTTGTCTTCGCGGGTAACCTCAGGAGACCTACAGATTGGAAGGTCTCAAAATTAGTCTCTCGTAAAATATCGGATTCTTTATTCCTAGCGCATGTTACGTTAATATCTGGCTGTTCTATTATTTGAAGCTCTTCTACTGCTCCAACACAAACGTTGATATATCGCATTTCTGAAGTGGGTTATTTTGAAACTAAATAAAAATGATCTTTTGTTGGTTGCTGGTCTCTGGAATATTTCCAACGAGCCAAGTGTCAAATCGCTATTGTGCGCGGCAGATCTCGTAACGGTCCAACGCCTTTTTATTGATATTTTTTTGTTTTGTTCTATATCTGTTTTCTCGATTTCTCTCATATTGGAAAAACGGGAAAGTTAGAGTTGAAGAAGAACTGCGAATTTCAAATATTTTTTATTTTTTTCTTGTATTTTCTTCTCCTTATTTTGAACTTCCATTCAGTGTTGAGCATTCATTGGCATCTCCTTTTTCCACCAGAAAGAAATAATATATCTTCTACCGACATTGCGAAATTGGTCTTCCACTATTTTCAGCGTAAATTATTTATGCTTATGTAATTTTAAAAATGCATTTTAGTTTTTAAGTTGAACCCACCCTTCTTATTCCATCTTTTTGTATAAGTGTAATTTAAATATATAAAATTGTTAAAAATAATTCTCGCTTTATTTTCTCATCGCTTTTTTCTAATACTGCGAAAATTAAGATTATATTTTCAGAAAATCAATTCGATTCACTATCAACTGCGAATTGTTCAGTTAATATCATATCATATTGTTCAGTCCAGATCAGCCAATTGTAGAGGATTGTTTGTATTCTTTTGTTATTCGTATCGAACAGGCCATTAACAATCTGAACGGTTAGATTGTGGTTTTAGAGCAATGCACATTCCAGAAGCTATTTGTTCACAGCACTTAGTCTTTGTGCAAATTGTTCTCCGCCAGAGCCACCGAAGATTAAATCTCACTTCATGAAGTTTTCACAATTTTGCGGTCGCCCTGTACAACCGGCGACGTGTCATGACGCAGTTGCGAGAGAGGTGGTGTGTGTGTGTGTGTGTGTGTGTGTGTGTGTGTTACAGTACGGAGGAGGCCCGGCGTTTTGGTGGTTGCGCCGATGGTTGTGGCACTCGCGGGAATCGTGAGGGGCGTTCTCCCCGCGTATCGATTTATCGATCTGCGTCCCACGTGATATGGATTTTTCTATTTCGATATTAACACTCGGCGAGAGTCGTCGTCGTCGTTGTCGTGTACATGGAACCATGAGTGCGGGAGGCGGGGATGGCTAGCCAATCGGGCAATAACATAATTCTGTTCTCCACTATTCGGTCCTCCCTCCTTTCTACTTGTATGAAATCCATCCTCTTAAGACTCGCTGGGAATTTTATGAGTTTTCATGTCTTATTGATGTGGAGAAAAGGAATTTTTTCCCCGGTCAAACGTTAAACGATGCTATTCTTCTGACAAGAGCTCGAAGTGTTTGCAAATATCTGACAAATCTGAGGGTGCTTATGCCTCTTTACCTGCCGCGATTTCCTGACAATCGCGTACACCGGGTTTCAGGAGGATACATGTACGATTGGGGTTCGTCGATCGCCGCCATGGAACATGTGGCGCCCTCTGTGACTGTAAAAGGCCTGGAGCACTGAATATCATTTCGTTTACTTCTCGCATTTATGACTCGCCAGTAATACAGGTGGTGCAATGATCTGAATATGTTCAATCTTCATCTATAGAGGATAGATATTGAGTTTTGACTGCCATTCCGGTCGACCTAGGGCTAGGGCTAGTAGTGATGCAGCATCTGTTTCAGTCAATGTGGACTAGAATTCAAAAGTGAAGAGAAAGAATAGCTTGTTCTAATTTTATTTTGTTTTCTTTAGTATGGAGTAGACGGCCTGTCCATTCAATTCCATAGCATAAAAAATAAAATGTATTGTGATTAATTCTGAGCTCGTTATTTATTATGAGGATTAAATTGAAATGTCTGAATCGCCTATAGAAATGGAAGGCCGTTGTTTCTGGATTTTGGATATAGTGCCATACTCCCGGGATATACCAGTCTTTCCACACCTCCCTACAACAACGAATAGACTATCCCTTGTCCTGACGGGCGTTATAGATGATAATTTGTGCTTTTTATTTCTGTCCCCCCACAAAGTACATCGCATTCATTATGATCCCGTGTTATAGCCTGGATCCCCACGCGCTTTTCCATATCCCAAACCCCTCCCCCTCTGGATCACTACAACTGACGCTGCCCACCCTCTTACCCCAATCGATTTCGAGAGCGATGTAGCCGGCGGGTGCTTTTTGGATGGATGGTCCTCTAAATAAAAAAGGTTGAGTTGCAGTCTACCAAACACTCTGTACGTATCCGTTACTAAAGTGGATTTTATATTTTTTATATTATCAAAGAACATTTTGATATTCAAGAAGATTGATCAGATGTCATTGAATTTGAATATATATCAGTTCGAAACTTGCATAATAACAAATGAGCCCTACTCGCGATCGGCGTCCTAAATTCAGTTGTTTGGAAAGTTTCCCTTAAAGCGGGTCTGTTTTTCGAGCAAAACGTTTTTCATTAGTGCATCGTTTCGAGTTTCGCAATATCCGAGTTTCCATTACTAAATTTTATGTTTGGGCAATGTGTATTTTTTGCCAACAGTAATTTTTACTTGCCACTCATCTGTATTCTCGAGACGGAAGCGACAAAAGAACTTCAGACGACGAAATTGTTGTCGTGGACTGATTTCGGCGCACTCTGCCGGCGCTCCTTTCGACAAAATGGTCTTTGCTCGCCTTTTCTCTTATTGTGTTCGCCGTTTGCGTCATTGGATTTTATCCTCCATGTGAATGACCACGCCGTGCAGTGAAGGTTGCCGGTCGACGACATTGTGTTAGTTATGGCCTCTTGGCATGATATTGGGGCCCTCTGGTGGCGGGCCAGAGAACAATCGATTATCGATGCATTGAGTTTGGCGAAACCATGCGCTACTAGTGGCAACAGCAGCACCCCAATGTCACCTGCCGTCCTAAAAGCGCTGCGCGTCCATTTTCCGTTTTGCTGTAACTGTAGATCTCGCCTCTGGAAGCGCTGCCCATTCTGGTTTCCGGAGCAAAACGCCAGAAACGCGAATTACTGTGCACCATAGCTTCAACAAATTAGTTTATTTTTTCTAGTGAACTTGTCTTTCATGCTCATGTATTTTTAAGAAGGCTCATTAGTCTCCACTAATTTGCTATTTCTAGATGACGTCTGTTTCGACTGAGTTAAGAGCCCTTTAACCGGGCAATTGATCTTCAAACAAAAACCCACAACCTGCCGTACAATTTCTTTTGAAAATTCATACTCCAAAACGTAAACGGTTACAAAATAGACGTAACAAAACTATTTTAAATTTTTTTTAAATCTCACAAAGTACCAACTAGTTTTGAGCAAACTGACAAGTGCGGATGGGCAAATCGTATCTGTCTCTGGCTTCCCGGTTAAAGGTTGTCTTGACATGTATCTCAGTTTCTCTAGTGCAACGATCTAATGGAATAGCTAAAAGACGGAATATAATTTTTTTTAAATTAAGTTAATGATTTATTTTGCTTAACTGAAAAATTGGGCCCACGATTACTGCGTAATTTCAAAATCGGTATACTATGTAAAACATTGAGATCCAAGCGATGGAGGTTTTTGCGTCATCAGGTTTTTGCGTTCGCCTAAATCAATACCTTTATTTCCGTACGTAACAGCTGCCGAGTCAACTGAGGGCCGACACAAAAGTGTGCCGGGTTTCCTCACGCAGTCTCAATTAAATTGACATTAGCCGTTTGGGGCGCTGTTTTCACACACATAAAACTAATATTCGAACGAATTTCTACAAGAAAGACCATTTAGTACCGCAATTCGTTCGAATATTTGTTATAAATGTTGACATGGTTTTGTCTCCCTTTCATAAATGAAATTAGTGGCCAAATGTTAACTGTCGTCGTGGTGGGTATTGTTGAACCATTATTTTAAGTAATTTTCAGTCAAACAAATGTGATGAAATGACATAATTCGCCAATACTATATTGTCTTCCCATGACTCGATTAATTGTGATTAACTACATAATAAGAATTTCGGTAACAATTTGTCTAACCAGACTTGATAGATGAATCCAGTGGGCGGTTCATCATGCAAAACATAATTGTAAACGTGACTCCTTTTTATGTACAACTTTGTTGCCGATTTGTCCAAAAGTTTATGCAACCGTTGCTTCGTGAAGATTGCTTGGCAAATTTTATTTTCATATTTTTTCGATGATCATGTTACAAAACCGAAGGAAGGTGTTACCATTGTTCAGTTGATTTCTTTATTTCTTTTTGGTTCTTTTCATTCATTTTATTTTTATCTTCGTGTCGCAAATCCAAAGCTGGGTGGGTGGTTCGTAATTATTTTTAGGCGTTGTACATATTTTCCAATTTTTAAAAATCTATTGTTGGTACGTGCCAAAAGTTTCAAAAACTTGAATGTTGGTACCGCTGCAAAAGAAAAATTACAACAAATTATAGGCTCATATTATGTATGGCATTTATTTATACATTTGCATTTATTTGTGGTGGGGTCGGGCCTTACGCAAATTGAGGGCTGCACAAATTACCGCCTTAATTCGAAATAACCAGAAATTTGCTGTTTTTGCCTTTTATGGATATAGGGCAAACAAGAATAAAAAATTAATCCTGATTATTGTATTAAAATAAGTTTCCCCAATAAAGACAGCCGCGAAGAGACAGGATGAGCTGTGCTGTGCCAACTTATCTCGCTTGTGTTTCCAATAGAAGCCCCTTTAGTTAAAAGGTGCTCGGGTCCCATTGAAAAACATGCAATAAGTGGTGCAACATAGGCAGCCCTGCTAACGTGCGCTATAAGACTTTGACGATTAGGCGATGACGCGTTGTGCAACCTCGGATTGTGTAGCGGCCGCATGCGCAAGATCCCCGTTTTTCGCACATCTTTTTGCCATTCATTTCCATAACTCAGTTGATTAAAACCCGCATTTCGATCGTTTCAGATGATGCTTTGCCGTCGACGTTGCCAAGTAGGTGCCTCTTTTTATTTTCTGTTTTATTTTTTATTTGTTTTATCGTTTTTATTTTTGCATTTGTTTCACGTGATTGTTGCGAGAGGGCGCTGGCTGGGGGAAAACTGAATGCGAGAAACCCGGCTTTTTAAGAAATCTTCCTATTTGCCGATAGAATAAATGTGAAATGTGTGAGCCCTGAAGTATGAGTGTGTGTGTGTGTGTGTGTGTGTGTGTAAATGAGTATATTTTTGTCTTACGCCTTTCACATGTGAATTTCTTGTGTCGTCTATACGCGTTACGTACGAATCCAGTGACGCAGTCGATGATTATGTGCACAAATCATCATTTTAATGCTTTTGAAGAATAATTTTATGATGTACCCTGTAAAGAGGAAGAACATAGTTTACTTTTGTTCTATACTTATTCCTGGGAACGCTTCTTGGAATAGGATACCTAGGTGTTAGGAAACTGGCTCAGTCTGAATCGAATCAGCATGTTTAATCGCGCTTATATCTTATATATCTGTTACTCAAAGGAACTTTTAAAAATGTTGCCCGATTAAAGCGAATTAAGTTAATTTTTGTTAAATAAAAAATTATAGAAGTCAATAATTATTTTTTACTAGCAGAGGAAATATTAAAATGTTATAGGTTCTACGCCAATCGGGGCTCAATCATTTCATCTCTGTATGAAGTTTTTATTTTTAATGGATATTGTTTTGAGGGTGTGCATCACTTTGGGTTGCTTTTGTACTACGTGTGTTGTGGGGAAGCTACGGCTTAAGTGTTACAGCATATACTGTAATTATCCTAAATAGTGTTTGGGGATTTCGGGTGTGAAATGTGACGTTCCGGGATTTCCAATATATATATTAATTTTGGTTTCCCCCTTATCGTTTAACCGCAAAATGAAAGCCCAATTTATTTCTGCCCGCGCATTACGCTTGTCTTGAGGCTTTCTTTCTACGGTAGGTTGCACGACCCTCCCATAATCAATACCTTTCACAAATGCTGACCCAATTACTGATATAGCAAGTAAATCTGGCGTCTCTGTACAGGCGCGGGAATTTAGTGCCAGCTCTTTTATATTAAGTTATCGCTTTTGAACAAAATATAATGGCAAAGACAAATGCTTCTGATTGTAATTCTTTCTAAACGCACAAGAAAAATGTGCCAATTCCAACTGTTCCCCCCCCCCCACCCACTACTCTCATTTTTCTCTCGCGGCAAAGTTTTGCGGCCATAAAAACGCACCGCTAAATAAATTGGCAATTAAAGAGTCTGGCAAACAACCACCATATTCGAATCTTGACTACCTCCCACGGGGGCTACCAAATCGAATTGTTGTAGTTTTGCTAATTAGAGCGAAAGTATAAGCTTTTTCGCCAGTCTGGGTTGGTGCGACTAACTACAGCCCTTCGGTGAGTGCTTTCCGAAACGTTTATGAAACGAATGCACACTTTGTGCCCGTTATCCTGGAATCCCATGGCCTTTCAAAATTACCGTTGAGGCGCTCAACTATCAAAATAGATTTGCGTGGTTTGGAGGTAGTTAGGGCCTTACCAAGCCATTAATTTTTCCATGGGGAAGCTGGTTACCGAATTCCCCGGGCTGTTTATTTTCAGATTGTTTTTGGTTTTATCATACTATTAGTATTGCATGTGGTTGGTTTAGTTCATGGTGTATGGTAAGGAAAAGTGGTTTGGAATGTTGGTAGCGGTCGCGTTGATGCGTGTGCAACTCAAATATTACGGCATTACATTTCAGTTAAAAATAAATCGCCCTGTATAAGGTGTTGGCCCTTCAGCATAGGCGTGATATTAAGAAAATCTGTAGAATCGGGGATAGACGCTGAAAGATAATGAATGGAAGTGAATAAGGAAACGGTTACTATAACTTGTAACTGATCCATTGATTTGCGTTTAACTAATCGAGCAGTCAATCGAGACCTCAGTACAAACTAAAGGAACCCTATCCGATCACATTACAATCAAGGTATATGGACTGAATTCAAACTATGAGATCCATCCACCCTCAAAATTTCGTTTTGATTTTCTCTAACGCTGTCCTGGTCCTTGATCCACTCTCCTGCTCACTCTACTATAACTTTTGATATCCCAAAATTATTGAGTTAAAAACTGATAACAGTGCCCAGCTTCAATTTTGGTGTATTTTTTTCAATGCTATGGTGCCGTTCATTTACTTTAATTTGACAACTTTTAAACAATTGGGCCACTCACTCACTCACACGCCACTCCCAACAAATAGTCATCTGATGAATTGAAAATGTTGCTATCGCTGATAATTGAAACCAAATTGTTGTATTGTTTCGGTTAAACTTAATAAGTTTTAATTTGAGTTATTAAGTAACTGCAAATGTATTCGTCCTTGCCTTTGATAAATCTCAATTGGCAGTGGAATATCTGGATAATTTCTTTTTATGTCCGTAGATGCTATCTTGTCTTATTTATTTTTTCTTTATTTTTTGTGGAAAGTCATTGCCTCCCATTTTGCACCCACCCTCCATCGCCAACACCATCGCTACCACCTATCTCCCCACCGAAATTGGAGCGCCCGCTTCCACACTTTGTCTCTGGTTGACAGGCGCCGCACGTAGGGGCGCGTGAGCGCGCTCTCGCTCGCGTTCTCATGTAAAATGTATGGAGGCAACACGGTTGTTGATTTTTCAAGTTTGAAATTGGTGGACTGGAAGTGGAAAGACTGAGCTTTTGTTTGCCAGACGACGGCGGCCGCGTCGCGTTCGACGTGTCGGCCTTCCGTTTCGCCGAGCCGACCAAGGTACGCGGTGAAGCCGCTGTTTTTGGGAGAGGTGGTTGGGGGGGCGCTTCTAACTGTTGCCAGAGGCACTGCTGGTGCTAGCGGCTGACCAAAGTTGGTGAACCGCTGTTCTGCGTGCATTTGGTAGGAACCATTCGGAATCTTTCTACCGCGAATTGTGATTCAGTTTTACTTCCGCTTCCAGTTTGTTTTCTATATTGTTAAATGCAGATTGCTGTTCTGTGTGCTGCTCGTTTCAGCAATGTTTAATTAGTGGATTTCTAGTGTTGTACTCATTTCGAATGTATTTCGAGGAAGTTGAATAATCATGTGGATCCTGGTTTTGCTCCGAAATATTTCCAATCTCGCCGTTAATTCATGTAGATTATATTGCAAACATTTAAGTCTACCTGTCCTTGCCTAAGTAAAAGAATATAAAAATGTTGATTAGAAAACAAATTTTGCTACGTTTTGATGAATAAATTTTATCTTGTATCTAGATTTTTAAAAACCGTTATTCTACTAAAATGATTTAACGTTTACACATCTTAACTTCGGTGTTGGTCTTTGCCTCTGTGCGAATTACAGTTTATATCGCAACGAAAGATTATTTTTTCTGAACTAAAAATTACAATGAAATAATCCTTTAAATTGACGGAGGCGTTATAAGCTTACGAATTTAAATTGTGGTTGTAGCGTAACGGTTCAAGGAATCCCCCCGCCTTCCCATCATTCCGCCCAGAAAACAAGGTCTGTGCCATTCCAACGGGTTTTTTTACATTCCGGTTCTCCGAATCTGGGGTCGGCTCTCTGGCTCGTTGAGAATCAGTTTGTGGGCAGTATGGGCCCATTACGGCTGAACGCGCGAGCCTGTCGACAGACTTAACAAGACTCGCCGATCGCCACGAAATTCATTTATTTGGCTGCTGCGGACGAAACTGAAAGCGTCGTTTGAAATTACTTTGGTGAAAGCTGAATCCTGATCAGGTTCGCTACCCCATACGTGTCGACGTGTCGTTTGGACGTGTGAGCCCAACCCTGAAAGATTGAGGGCCATTTTGTGGAATGGACTCCCATGAAATTGAAACTGGCCGCTGTTTTGCAAAGCCCCTCTCGAACGATACTGAGCACAGCCTCCTACAACCAGAATCCTAAAATAAATAATTCGAAAAATAAGATTAAGCGTGTTCTACGAAACATTGTATTAATGCACTTTAAATTGTTCAGAGTTTGTCACTGTTAGGTCTTTATAAGCCTTTGCCGCCACCCTGAA